>JAXGGS010767755.1:0-15256 GCA_035585475.1 Armandia brevis
CTCTCTGTTTATGTGGTCTGTTACATCATATTTCGTGCACTTAGTCAGAAAAATCTGATCATTTGAAAAATAGCGCGTCTGGCGTTGGCAATATTTTGTCGGGATGGAAAAGGTAGCTAATTATTTTGAGTTGTGCGAGGATCATTTACGCAGCTATCTTTTACCGGCTCCGGGCCGTTTTCTTTTGACTTCTCCTCGTGGCCATTAATACTGAAGCATGTAGTTCCGTGTCGAAAACAAGCGGCTGACGCTGAGATCTTCGATAACAACGCGCTCAGTGTTATGATAGTATGGTTACCAATTAGCCAGAAGGGGCCATCATGGTGGTGGTGCTTTGCACGAGCAGACGACACCTCCAACTCCGAGCAGTAGGCGCCAAACTCAGCATGCCAAAGAAACTTGGCTTTATCCTCTGTGAATAACAATTTCAATATTCAGGGCGATGAATATGCAAACAAATATATGATATACGATGAGGTGGCGGGGATGCCTTTGCCACCTGTTGGTTTAAAGTTGATTTCACCGCGAGATATTAACCGAGTCGGTTCCTCCAACGGCAGCGGCCGCGCATTAAACTGGTGAAAATCCAAGGTTTGCTCTCGGTACACGCGAGTAAAACACCTCCCTCAAAACCAATATAGAGCGGGGTAAAAATAAATCGCGTGTTACTCGCCAAGGTATGCTTCGGTGAGGTGGGTGTCGATCGCTGATGAAGACCGGTCGGTGCAGTAAAATAGAAGTGCCAGGGGTTCTCTCCTGAACTTAGGTGAACTCTCGCCAAGGGACATAGTCATGCCATTTTTTGCTCTCCAGTCTGCCCTCAAACCCTTTCACTTAAATTAATATGCTCAACTGGCCATGACCTACTTAGGTTTATTCACTATTTTGTATACTAGAAAGGCTCCCTCTCAATCACACCAGTTTCTCAGCTCTTTGAAGTACAAGTGTATTTACCGGTTTAAGATGGATGGTCGTATTTAGAGTTTACTGAGTAACAGGGCCCCACAAACACAACTCTGTTTGTTACCTGGTGGCACCAGGCATGACCTGGATGTTATCCTCATGTCAAGAGCAAAGAGAACCAAACCATTGTTATCTTCTGTGCATGAAGATCTATTTCTGTAATTTGCGCCAAAGAATGCGGTGCAATTCACTCATCGGCAGGGTTGCTCAGTTATACATTTGGAGTTTTACTCAACTGAAACTAGAAAATGCACTTCTGGCGGTGTATGGCAGAGCGGGGAGTAGTTTGGGCGTCCCCCCGTTGGCAGTGTGCTGTATAGCTAAGAATATAACATGAATATCGTAGATGGGTTGTAGTGCGGGCACAGCGTTTGGATAGCGCCGTCTCGAAGCGGTACGGGACTTGCCCATTACTCGATCCCAATCTCCACATCCAACTGGTCTTCTCTCTGTGGTCGCCGCCAAGGTGCTGGCCTCTGGGACGTGAGTGCGCGAGAACGACGCCACCTCCGCCGTTAGCCCTCGCCACTGCCACCCCGGGACGATCAGGAGACAGCTCCCGAGCCGACCGGGTCGGTTATTAACGTGGCCCTGGAGGGAGTCCGCCGTCCGTCTGTCTTCCCGTCAGACTAAACCTGAGTGAATCAACCACTTGTGGGTCGCCGCCATCCGAGGCCTTGGTGTGGGCAGCTAAATCTCATAAACCTCTACTGCATTATGGCGTCTGGTGCGTTTCACTTCACTTCGGATTAGTTCTTCTGTCGTTTATTAGGATAGACTCCTTCAGTACATACCTTTAGGCGGCAACTTTCTCTCGTATATGCAGCTGGGACCGGTATTGATGCGCGTGGCATTCCTGAGTATGAAGCTGCAAACCTGGTATTGACCTGTCGGGAGATGATGCTCGGACTGGGGAGGCTGCAGCTCTCTCTTCATCATCCTCTTTGTTTTGTTGACTGACGGTGAAATGTTGTGGTTTTAATTACCGATGGGGATTAGTGGAAAACGTAAACAACTCGTGTGGATATCAGTTTTGTGTAGTTCCAGGCTCCTGAAAGAGCTCGGATAAGTGTAATCGTCTCGTGTATTTGGATTTACCGGCCGCAGACTAACTGAGTGATGATCGAGGCAGTTGCCTCCGCCATGTTTATCACGCTCCCACGCACACGTCACAGATAAACTTTATCAAGATGGCTGGACTAAACCCGATAACGCTTTTCACGTTTCGCGCAAATTTACTGACTTTTTAAACTTGTTTTGAAATGTTTGCTAATTAGGATCATTTATTCTCTTTCATTTGATGCCACTCCTTGCGTTGCCTTGCAAACCAATTTGTGCCCATTCATCACCTGATACTTCACCATGGTGACGGAAAGTCTCATAAGCACCGTTGCTAAGGTGGCAAAGGTCAACATACGCAACGATGACGACTTGATCGACCGGCTGAACCATCGTTACACGGTGCTGTTCCTGGTCATATTCACGGTGATCGTCAGCACCACACAGTACGTGGGTAACCCGATTCACTGCTGGTGTCCGGCGTATTTCACCGAGAACCACGAGGAGTACACGGACAAGGTGTGCTGGATCTCCAACAACTACTACCTGCCGGAGAAGTCGACCGCCGGTCAGCCGGGCGCTATCAAACAGCACATCGGCTACTACCAGTGGGTTCCCATCGTTCTCCTCGTGCAGGGGTTCCTCTTCTACCTGCCCTGCCTCCTGTGGCGCGTCTTCTCCGACCGCTCGGGCATCAACATCAACAACCTCGTGGAGGCGGCCGAGACCATCCAGAACGCCCTCTACCCGGAGCGTCGTGACAAAACCATCAAGTACATGATCCGCCACTTGGACCACTACCTCGACTACCAGAGGGAATATCGCGGAGGCTGCTGCGTCGCAATCAAACATTTCCTCGCCAAACACATGTGCCTTATATGCGGGAACCGATACGGCAACTATCTCGTGGCTCTCTACATGAGCACCAAGGTCGTCTACTTCTGCAACACGATATTTCAACTGTTTATGCTCAATGGATTTCTGGGAACCGATTATCATTTATACGGTATAGAGATTATACGGGATTTGGTGCTAGGATTGGAGTGGTCGGCCGCCCGCCGATTCCCGAGAATAACGTTGTGTGATTTTGAAATTCGTCAAATGGGCAACGTGCATAGACACACTGTGCAATGTGTGCTGCCTATAAATCTGTTCAACGAGAAGATCTACATCTTTTTGTGGTTTTGGTTCGTGTTCGTCGCCGCCGCCACCTGCTTCAGCTTCCTCCGCTGGCTGTGGGTGATCGGCTTCCGGTACAGCCGGATCCGCTACATTCGCAAACACCTGAAAATCATGGATAAGCTGAACCGCGACAGCGACCGCGACAAGAAGCTGTCGCACAAGTTCACCGAGATGTACCTGCGCCAGGACGGGGTGTTCGTGTTAAAACTCGTCGCTAAAAACTCCACCGATCTGGTGGTGGCCGACATTGTCGCCGCGCTGTGGGATAACTATAAAAATAAGCCGATGAACGTGACGCGGCCGGACACGGACGTGGACGACAGTGCCTCGATAGCATGATCGAACAGTTAGCCCCCTCTAGCTAGTGTATACTTCATTCACTAATCGTAGTAGTTTTCTGTCCACTCAACACTTTTGCGTAAAGAACGTCCACCGTGCCTTGAGAGATGCCGAAAGAGGGAATCAAAGAGAGCGATAGATCACCAAAACTTTACCGTACCTGAGTCGAGCCCTTGAGATATCACCGGAAAAACATCCGTAAACACCTGGTACATCTCCGAGGGAACAAGGCACCCTGGAATCTGATATTAAATCATATGTCTTTAGAATTTTCATAATTTATGACTAGTGACTCCCTTTAATATTCCATTACCCCACTGAAGATCTCCTGATGACTCTCGTACCAAGTTCCATTTGAACGGCGCCGTACGTGTACACATAGAGCTATTTACTTCTTTGTCTCAGGTCCATCCACTCTGGTGCTTTTTATAACAATACAAGCGAAGCAATTATTCAATTTTATAGGGAATTATCATAAAATCGTTCATTCCCACAGCTCGTGGAATCATCAATTATTACAACCTATAAGGAACAATTCACCGCCTTCATCGTGCATACTTCCGGAATTCCACTGTGATATGTTTCCATATCATCAACATCAATTGTCCATAGCAACGGGGAGAACGTCTTTGAGATGAACTTTGTCTGGATCCCAAACTGTTAGATCGACTTTTAAATGAAGTCCTGCTAACCTACCTGGATAAAGAGTTTCACCCTTAGAAGAACTGGTTCAATAGCGTAGACCTGGATGATGTAAGACCCACTAATTGCATCTATTAAGTAAAATTGAAGAGAAGATAATGTAAATCATCCGATGGTTGCTGAAGACATCTAGCAGTGGACAAGGTAAATGCTTACAAAATGCACCGTTAATGCATTACATCTTTTTAACATCTATGTCCGTTTGTGATTTGAATATTTTATCATCGATATAACGCCACCGTCTTGTCTGATAAACTGTGAGGTAACTTGGCGGGAGCCATTATTCGAATTTAATTACTATTTCCTCGAAGACTCTTGATAGTGCAACATTTACATAACGCGGTATTTATAGATTCAAATCAAAGCTCCTCTCAACAACGCACGATGTATATTCGAAGAAAATAGCATGCGCTGGAAATTGACTTCGTACTTCTTGCCTTTCCATCTAAAGAATTCTGATTGACATCTATTTCACGATAAACGATTTTTATGTACATGCCATCCACCCACCCAAATATTTATTCCAACAGTAGCAGTTAGTTACCAATTACACCAAACAGCTGGTAATGTCCTATGACTACATGTACTTGATTGTTGTATATTTTCATCTGTAGATAATGGGCGTAAGGAATATAAAAATTAAAGAAAAAACACTCGAAGAGATCATCATATTGATATCCAGGATTGGACTGGACTACAGAAACATTCCAGAGTCTGAGGTTTTCATTTTCATATATCATGATGGTCACTGATGTATGTTTTACGTATAATACCAGCGATCCTTGTCAAACTGAAACTTCAGTTCACCTCTAGGAATTATCTATATAATAATTGTTGTCGGCGTTAAGATTTCTGTGTGCATTGTAACATTTATTCAATGTTGTTATAACGAAACAGGTCGTTATTTCGCTTTATGTAATAAACATTTATAAAGGCATTCATGATAACAGTGATTACTGGATATGAATTATTGGCTGATTAATGAAAATACCGTCGTCTCTTTGCCCCATTCAGTGTATTACTGCTGTGTCTTCGTGTCGAAACTTGAAGTATTGTGCAGACAATATGGGTGCGGAACAAACGCCCGAATCGTGTTACATGATTGTGTGTGAAGTGATTATACGAGGGATAGGTACTAGTTTATAACTTATTTATTCACGTGCAGTTAGTCGGAACATAGTGCATTTACTTATGTACTGCCTCCTCAAAATGTCAGTAGTATGTTACTAAATAGTCCTGTGTCCGTTATCACAGTTCTGTAGATACTGTTAAATTAATTGTCTGTTTGGTTGTTTGTCTGTGATAGAATTTTACTCCACTTGCATATTTGTTTACTAGTTAATCGTTTCAGAAATGGCCCTCTCCTCATGCATTGCACTCCGATACTTGAGACATGAAAAAGAATGAGATTTTGTCATGTCACACCTGTCAAATTATTGTGTTTTTCCCATAACGTAATATTAGCAGAAGGGAACTTCAGTTTTAAAGTGTTTTTATTCGTAATCTCAATTATGAGTTAAGTTTATGAGACATATTTGACCAAAAGTGGACTTGAGTTTGATCTCGGTATTTTACAGTCAGTTGTTCCCCTGTGTTTTAAATTGTTGATGTTTTTATTTATTTATGATCTTACCTGTGCTAGTCTCTCTTGTTCTAGTTTTGAACTACAGCGATATGTTTTAGTACAATGTACCCGTTATACATGTATACATCACGCATTACGTCCCTTTTAGGGGATATCTATAATAACGCATCTACCTTGTGCAATATGCAATACAGGAATGTGCCTTATAGATGTTTAATCTGATTAATATAAAGATCGGATCTAAAAATGTAGCTGTCTTTAAATATTCTTTTGAATTTGAATATAAAGCAGCTTCCATGACATGCAATTCATCACATTTTACACCATCCATGAGTGATCTTGGCATATTGCAGCCTACAATAATTGAATAAACCTGTATAATGTATGGTCATAGTTTAAAAGTGTTGAAGATACTCCATTACTTATAGATATAAACGCTCGTTGGTGCACTGGTCATACTCGAGTTATACAAATATATTTCACCTTCTCTTTGAATCCGCTTCTAATGTGAGCAGCAACCTATTGAACAGCGTGCTGCGGTGCTACTGATATTCAAAATACGTTGTCGATTATTTGTTCTAGAATGAAAATGTCCCTGATGGAAGACATTTTGAATTGGTTGAATCAGCTTACTTGCCCTTTCAAAACAATAATAATTATTCATTATCAACCACGATTATGTAAAGGGTGTTGATTCACTTCCAGATATGTCTTCCCGATTCTTTGTATCCATGAGAAATGAATTGATGATTATTCTGTTCAAATGTCAATGTTGTGCTTGAATGAGTGAACTATTTTTGGAGTCTTAATGAAATATTTGTAATTAGCAGAAACTCGGATATTCTTTAGTCCTTCCTTATGAATAATAGTTTGTTGTCTCAATGCTTTCTTACAGACTATGATAGTCTAGCACATGGTTTTAGCTGCTTGTTAATTAATGAAAATGTATATACATTTACTAATCATGTATCTAGTGTGAATAAGTATGTTTATCTTACCAATTTATTACCAATTGGAAATAAATATTATGATGATGATAGAAATGTGGTTTGATAATTTTCAGTTTATATCAAAGGAAAACAACCGTATATGAATAAGGGCAATGTTTCGGTGCGGTGTCTTAATATCAAAGCCTATATTAGAAAATGTAAAAGAAATTTCGATTCATTTCTGGCAGTCAATACCCTTAAAGCTACTACGATAGGTAATGATTCTCGACCACAGTGCATTAATGTTACAAATTAATAAAGTGATAGAACTACAATACAAAGAAATAAATCAAAAGCAGTATTTCATGGAACAGATACAACTTTTTACTTCACATGATGTGCATATACACAACATATAATATTGAGAATTATAGCATAGCAAAATGTACAATTTAGTATTTTAACAGAAAATTCACCTGCCAAAACAAGCCTCGAATGCCTTCTCTGAGATTGGAAAAGCATTCAAATTTAACGGTCAGTGTAACACTCAATAGTCAATAAGAATGAATATTATTTCAATAATGTTCCAAAGTTAAACATTTTCATTACGAATATTATTTCCAACTCGTACATAGTACATACGCCCCCATGTATCAACCATGAGTTCCATGAGACCAATAAAATGATTTCTGAATTAGTGTTAATATGTTTCATGCTCTCACTAGGAATTTATTTACATAATTAAGTGATACACCCTGTCGCGTAACAAACCTGATCAACAAATGGTACACATGGTGTTCTTCTAATGGTTCTTTGTTGATAATGCCTTAGTTGAAAATTAATGTGGGGTTTCGAAATATATGTGGCTATGAAAACAACGTTGATGAAAAGTAAAGAGGTGACATGAAACTAAGGAGCAAAGTCAGTCACTATCCAATAAACAAACCATACGTTTAAAACATTGTTGGTGACTAAGAAGTTTTGTTACGCATATTACTATTGAAAATAGCTTCCACAAATTAACCAGCTATATAGCAATTTCCCTCCAATCTCAATTCTAATCCTGCAACTAAACGCTGACGGAACTATGGAATACATCAACCCAAATTAATCATAAATGGGAGACAACAAATGATTAACTGATAAACTCTCTAGGTATTTAACCATCATTATGCATCAGGGTAGGTGCATGTATCGTATATGTGAAATTGATAACAATGTTTTACAAAACTGGAAACATTTTTATAGGTGGCACTGCCATACAGCAATATTAATAATATCACACTGTCTACATGCACATATTAACAATTAGAGACTGTCGGTGATAGTTATGAACAAAAGCATTTCTAATTTAACCATGGATTTATGTATTAAGGAATAATTCATAGAAGCAGTACACAGGGAATAAGTGTTAACTACACTAAGAACTGTTCAAGATTATACAAATGTGACAAACTGTGACGAGAAACGTTAAATTGTTCCTTAAACCAAAGTCACTAAGTCATAAAATATCAAATTGGACCCACTTTTCGTCATAAATTACCATCTCATTGGTATTTCACCATTTCAACCTACGTACAAAATTCACAAATCTGGAAAAACTCTCGGTTGGGGGAAGCTCAATATTAAATTGGACACTTGATATCAGGCATCGGTGATACAAACACGATAATTTATACGTGTAAAGAGCAGAAACTGCAGGTGAAATTATCAGGGATAGGTAACGAGCCGATGGAAATCATTAACTTAAAAGAGGCATGGATTTTCACGATATATCGTTCATGCACCATAAGTGATCGAAAGGAATCTGTTCGCAGCGTCAAGTGATTATGAAGCGGATGACAGGGTGACACGTTGTAAGAGGGAATGATGATTAACACATTTAATATTCAGGTGATGTCAGGAGAGATGAAATTAATACTGGCACTGGAGCTAGGACTGCGGGGGCTCAAGTTAACACAGGGTGTCTAAAACTTCAATAGTAATATCATTCATATGAGCCACCATGATGACTTCTTTAACAATTTCGGACAACTGTTCGGTTACAAATATATACAAAATTTACCAATGTACAACATGCGTTACAACGAGTCAAAAGTGGGAAGATTCATACACGTGAAATATAAATATCAGATTTAAATCTCCAAGCTATCAAATGTTTGGAAAAAATATTACTTTTTCTTGGTGAACTAGTTGAAAAGGCAAATTTAGTTTTTACCAAGAAATGTCTACGATAAATTCCCACTGGTGTCTCGGTGCAATCTCACATGATAAAAATCTTAGCTATATGCGTATAATTAAGATATCTAGTAAATATACCTTTTCTCTACATACAAATCATATAGTACAAAACCTGACTAGAATAGAAACAACAGTGCCATTTAAATACAGATTCATTGATTTCACTTATACTACTAAATTTGGCGTCAAAGCAATTTAGTCGACAGGTACGTCAACATTCTGATTATCATCACCAATAGAATTGGCTATAATTAAAACATCACTTTCCACTTAAATATTCAGAACAATGAAAATGCAGAAATAGCCTCTGTCAGTCAAGTTTGTAGCTTAAGTGCCACTATAGACAGCTTTATACAGAACAATATATATAAAAAGCAGCCAGACACATCAACTTAACGAACTTACAGTTCCAAGTATACATAAATGTACAGAGAGCCATCACACACATAACAACTGATTGGTCCTGTTTCATAGTTTTTAGTGTTCGACTAATCAACGGTGTCACAGTAAACGGCTCAAGTGTTTTTTAAAACACAGTCAAACGAATATTTATAACAGTTTCTATGTTTTAGAAATAATCTATTTAGCACATAATTTGCCATACAAACAGGGCAATGGCACATGGTAAGCGATAAAAAGAACATGGCAACAGGGGCAAACATATCCTCTACGTAATAATAGTACATAAATGTATATAATTGTGAAATCATATTTTGTTACAATCAAGAGTAATTTATACAATAAATATTAACATTAAATCAACTAGTATAGCAAGTGGCTGCGATCCTATATTATGAAAGGCTTGATATGACAATTAAACATCAGACACTTGTCACGTGAATGTCTTATCAATTCTTATATAACAATAATATTTAAATATTAAATTAGAGAACGATAGTGATATAAACGAGAGCTTGTGATGCTCTCACATTAAAATGTCTGTGTTTTTGTGTTAATTAATCTACTGGTGTTCATCCACTGATCTGTAGCAGAACCTCTTCTCGCAGAGAGGTCGAGAGAGGCCAATATCAAAGACAGCTATTAGTTAGCCATTTCGTTGAAAACATGAAATACTGCAAAATATGATATGCTGGCAAATATCACTTTGAAAAAGTTCCATTTTCCATTCATCCGATCCAATCCGATCGCAATTTGGTAGATTGAAATCTCCAAGTTGGAGTCAAGACCGTCGGTAATCCACTTCCAAAATTCCCACACCGAACTTAATAAGGTACAAGTCCTATTTCCATATGCGTTCTAATTAGTCGCTGACTGCTGATTCACTCGATACTACTGCTACAGGTCTCTCTATCTATGGTCATTCAACATCGACTTGCTCCAGGCAACGTCGCATCTTGTTATAGGGTGAGATGAGCGCACGGCTCGCACCCTAAATCAGTTTATAAATGTACTACTTGCTGCATCTCTCTACCTGTGAACGTACTGTACAAATCCACGTGAGTGCGCGCGTGTTCTGGGTTATATGCCTTACTACGTGTCAAACGAGACGACTATCTTCACTGAGTTAATGACAACACACTAACAATACATCCTATGGTTCTATCTGATTACATGGCGGGAAATTATTAGGTACCATACTTCACGAGACACTTACTGTGCAAGGCTTTGTACACTCGTGCTCATCTTGTTTGATTATTGAATAGCGTGGCGACCATTCTTTATCATACAGTAAATCTGGCTGTACAAGTGGTTGCTAGGCAATGACGCACAATCAGCAGATGCCTTTTTGGCTGCCGAGAGTATACGTGTCGGCGCCATGCGGCGAATTAGGCATTAACTCTTTTATATGCCTAGGAAATGAGCTAATTCCATCCGTCAGCTCGGGCTGAAGTTCAAGATTCTTCCATCGGTTGTTCAACGTCTTCACCTGTTCCGGTGGTGCTCGTGCTGTCTTGACTGGTTCTATTAAGACAAAAATAAAGGCAAAATTAGATTACACACATACCTAGTCCTAAGTGCAGAATGTGAACAAATAATTTACAACATTGTTGATAATTCGCTTGCGATAAGAGAAACAACATGGGCTTGACCAAATGTACTAATGTGCATCATTTAACGGTTATAAAACAGACAATCAATTCATTTATCAGATAAAGTTGAATGTAAGTCGACTTACAAAGACGACTGTTTGGCATGTGCCATGGAGAGACTGGCAAACGCAGACACGGTGTCTGCCTCATCACGATCTCTCTGCTGGGCATCAATCGCGGACCATCCTAAAGTCTGGCTGTATCGTGTCACAACTGGCCAATATCGAGCTGAAATAGTCAGATATAGGATTTAAATTTATTCACGTAATACATAGCTCATATCAGAAACAGTCGCGAATTATTAGGAGAGTTGGTGAGCATGTGCAAAAATGATGGATACACCGAGAATTTAATTCTTCTTACCTTGAACCTTTAAAGTGGTTTCAAGTGTCTCTATGGCATCAGCATTTGGGGTTCTGCGCATTTCATCATCAGAAAGCATAGGAATCTCTTCACCAAGCAGAGCTCTCATACACACCTCAGACGAATCGCAGATAGGCTGCAGCTCATAACCTCCCTCTAGCACCAGAGCTACATGTCCGTTGGCCAGGCTCATTAGCTGCTTTGTCATATGACCAAAACCTAAAGAGGTCAACAAAATTCTAAATATTTAGAAATACCGCACACCCATGTACATTACCATGAAATGAAACAATATTACGCAAATGTAAGCCCCTATATTTCTTAATCAATACTTGAAAGCTTACATTTCTGATACTCGTTTAATGGTACAAAAACCTTACAAGTGTGAATGCGTTCCGACTTACATGTAGGTGAAACATTATAGCCACCAAGAGGAGCTGGATGACCAGTTGCCGCGTCAAAACCAGCTGACACTAGCACAACTTCTGGGTTGAACTCACGAGCGATAGGCATAACCATAGTTCTGTTAACGATTACGATTGCACATTACATATTATTCTAAACATTTAATAAACGTGTATGGACATGTATTCCTATTTAAAAACACCCGTGAACGGACGACGCAAGCAACAACATATTCATACCTAAATGCTGCCAAATATTCTGCATCAGACATGGGTTGTCCGGACCATGCAATGTTAACGTTGAAGCCAACGCCTTTATCAATCCCGCAGTCTTCTGGGGCACCGGTGCCTGGGAAGAAGTTTCCATTGTCATGTCTGTGCATGGAAATGTAGAGAACACGAGGATCAGTGTAGAACAGCTGCTGGGTGGAGTTCCCGTGATGTACATCCCAATCGATGATCAATATCTTCTTCATCTTCATGCGGTCCAATAAAAGTTTGGTGGCGACCGCAATCGAGTTGAAATAACAAAATCCCCTGTAAAAAACAAGATAATTCATATGTAAAAATCCAAGTGTCAAATACGCGGTCGTGTCAGTACAACCAATGCCTTTTTGTGGATGTGCGTAGTTGCTTACATGGCTTGAGTGTCCTCAGCATGGTGGCCAGGAGGTCGAACAAAGGCAAATCCATTTTTCAAGTCTCCACTAGCCACCTTAAAAGCCAATTCTATCACGCACCCTGCAGCCTGGAAACAAAAACCGATGTGTTAAATACCTGTCCATGGTATCTCTGAACTATTCTATTCAGAAAGTACTAAATTGTAATCCAAATTAGCTGGCACGAAGAAGATAGACACACGTCAGCAAAGCTGTAAATTATCAATTGTCACATTTACAGGAATACATCTGTGACTTAATTGAACATATTAAGAGGTGTTGGATTTTATGTACTTCTTCGAGAACACGGCAAAACAATTCGAGGATCCACAACACTTACCATTCGTGCTGCCTGTGGCGTAAAAAACTCATGAAATGTCGTATCAGAATCAACGCCAATGCCCCCACATCCGAGCTTTGTAAATCTTGGTGAGAATGTTTCTGTAAGACAAAAGTAAAATACATGTATCGACATTCTGCTTATTGCGTCAATATAAGCGTTATCTTTCTACTTCTGGGAAAAACATACTAACCAAATACGATAGGGTCTATTTTGGAGGGACTGGAGCCATACATAGCCACGTAAGCATCGCTATGGCAAGTTTGTAGCTCTTCAGGAGTAGCTTTCCGAGATTTAATTCGCTGTAAAGGAAGGGATGAAATGTTAATAAATACGAATGAATGTGTAGACACGTCTCATATATATATACCTGTATGAGACTATGGTTCATAAATATCAGATCAACGAAACACATTTTGAGAGTTCGAAACTCACTTCACATTTGTTGACGAGACCTGTTTCTTGTAGTCTGGCCCAGATGCTCTGTAATCTCCCGGCATGCTCTGGGTGACCAACATTGCCTCCGCAACCACAGCCGTGTTTCAGCATCAAAGTATCATAGGCGACACCTAATCAACAAATACGTCAGTCAATACAAGTGAGACTACCAATTACATGTTCTTTCATAAATACAAAATCCGGCCATTCCCGGTGGTGTCACCGGAATCTAATTATAACGGTATACGCAAATCACCTGTAGTGAACAAGCCTTCAGAGGATACAGTTTCCAATGGAGGAGAACCGGTGATTCTTTGAGTGACATTCATGGTTGGGTTCGACTGCGCTCTCTCGAGAGCCGGAGGTCGAGGAATTCCTGCTGTAATTGGCGGTGAGCCACCGGAGATGGTACGCTGACGCATTTTCAACATGAATGCCTCGCGATCCTTTGAGTGTGGCCGGAGAGAGGAGGCGCTCGTCGACAGGTCTGTGGGGGACTTCTCCTCGTGGATTACCATCACGTCACTGTCTTCTTTTTCACGAATTTCTCTCATCTCCTACGAGACCGAATTCAAATGCCGATGATGAAAACGGTGAAGGAAATACCCATAACACGATGCCTACATCATTTGCTTCGGGATTGAACTAACCTGAACAAGTCTTGTTTCAGCTGCCTCGTCGACATTTTCCATATGGTTTTTGCTTCCAACTCTTTGGAGTAAAGTTGACTGTAATTTCTGAAGGCAAAAGATAGAACTATACAACACAGTGTCGGTTATGACATCGCAATGAACACTGATTCAATGTAATTTGGAGTCGCTCGAATTGTTATTGCTCAATAGTATTCGGAAAAAAATGTCGTGTGTTTGCCGTAAATGAGTATCGGGAAATACCGTGAAATGTGTTAGATAACAATGGAGGCACAATTAATACATGCGCACTGTACAAATCAAAGGTGATAATTTGCATCCACACATCAAGTTAAACTGTGACACAAATCGTATGCGGTTAGACTGTCAGCATTTCTAATTTACTTGTGTGACTCATATGTGTTAGCACATCAGGTGGAAAATAATTCTCGACGATCATCCACTTAATGATATCGCGCTCGTCTGTTAAATCAAGCCCCACAAAACAGTAGAAGTCATTTAGGTAACACATCGAATAAGACGTCATTCATGAAATTATCATTATTCTACACCGGAACGAGCGTCACAACAGCATGTATTCATAACCGAAGTGCCCAAGAGACCAACCGAGATATTAAAGCGTAGACCTGTTGTAAATCTAGGTCAGTTATGTTGCAATGTATCGGTGCGATTTACTTACTTGCTTTAGATAATGCTTCTGGTTTTCCTTTAAAAGCTGTTCATGCTGTTTTTGAAGCAACATCTGATGATTCCACAACTGTGCTCCTGGCAGTGGAAGAGGTGCAGAATGTGTCCTAACAATCCAAATTAAACTCATATTATAGCAATGCTATACTCTATGATAAAGCTTGATATAATCCTATCAAGTTTGTTTTAGATAGCAAACAAAATATGATTCAGCTATATATATATATATGTCTATCATCAAAATGAAATTAGATCAACAGTAAACAAACCTTGGGAGTCTAGAAGCTTGCGCTGCTTGAACTTCTGCAAGGCTGGGTCCACAGTTCATATTGGAATAAGCCCCGCCAACCACAAGAGGTGAGATCGGCAACTGGCCAGTCGATCGGGCCATCTCAAGGGCTTTCATCTGCGCCTCAATCAAGGCTGGGTTAGTAGGAGACATCTCTCCTTCACACAATCCTACATTAAGTCAAATATACAAATATAATGAATCGACATGTTTGCTGTATCGCACTCTAGATTGGAAGATATAAGAAAAAATGTCAAACCTTGAAGGGGATAAAACCCGGGTACCAGTGGCATGCCATACTGCGCAGCTACCCTGGCTCTCAGTTCAGCTTCATTTGCACTCATAGACAAGCTCTGTAGATAAAATCGGATTCAC
>JAXGGS010767866.1:0-17717 GCA_035585475.1 Armandia brevis
GATACAATATCAACTCCTGTGATTATTTGAGATGTGTCCCTGTCCGGTGCAGTTACATCTATATGCAGTTATATAGATGGTGTCTACTTTTACCTACTGAAAGCCGGTGTATAATTATGTATTATATAGAGGGCATCACAGGAGAAGGGGTACAAAAACCTAATAATCTGAATAATCCGAAACATTGTGCATTTCCTAATATTGAATAAAGTGAGGCTAGGTGAGTGGTCAAATATATACGTTCACAATTTAATTAACATGGCACACTGTATGACAACAGCCTCCTAACCTTTATACAGCATTAAACTGTTGTTTATACAGAGTGACGTCATACGATCTGTAAATAAAGTCGATTTACTGGTGACGTTTTCTCGGTTCGGTACGCAAGAACACATCATTTAAACATCTGCATTAGTTTCCCAATGATTAGGGTTCCACGCAAAGGCCTTCCAGTGCACAAGGCAAAACGCAATGATCAATGCCATGCACTTTCTCAGCGATTTCGGGTTCGAATACACACACACTCAGTCAAATCAATGTGACCTTTAATTGCTCTTCAATAAAAGGTTTCGTTGGGTGTATAATTTATCATTTGTAGATGTTTGACATTTGAATGGAATTGACAGACACGACAAAAAGCGCAAGTCTGAACTAGTAAACACTTTTTGACATCTGCATCCATGACGTGGTAGTACCAATTATAATTCATATTACAATTGCTAAATCACTGTATTGTTAGGGACCTATCGGCCAGACATTAGCCTCATACATGTTCAGCTGACAACAAGGCAGATTAGTAACATCGACATTGATCGATAAATCCATATCATCTCACAAAAACATTTCTTTGAAAGCTCTAGAATAGCCATATATAATTACAAACACAACTTAGTTAAACACAAAACTTAGAAATTGTACCTCATATATCATTCTTCATTAAGCAAAAATAGGAGTGCCATAAAAAAATTACAAATGTATATCGTATAAATTTTAAATTCGTGCATCAAGATTTATTTCACACAATCTTTTAGTACGGAGCTCGGCGTCTATTAACCTTTGATGTTTTATTCGTGCTCGCCAATACATTTGTACCTCGCAATACAAATGAGAATATACATGTACTAAATTTACAAATAAATAATGGAAATCATTCTACACGTCGAATATTGACTAAAATACAGAAGAGCAAACAAAAATTTCATGTAATCAGGGCCTTAGCAAAGTTTCCCAAATCACGAGTTTGAAAATTGAGCTGAAATCATGTATGATGTGACAACGTCAATCATATAAGGCTTCAACTAGATTGCGCAATTACTGAATCACCATTACGACGTCACCTCGTATATAATATTATGTTATATTGAGTGAAACATCATCTATGACACCACGATCCCATTACTCGTTGGTGAGCTGAACTTTTCACCCGTCCAGCCATTGCAATGGTTATTATGAGTTCACCCACTCATCTAAGGACAGAAAACTAGATCAACTAAATCGATCATTGCTTCCGTCCAGCTTCTTGGCTTTCCTGGCCTTGGTCCAGTAGGCCCGAACCTTTCACAAGATTTCACTGGCGGGTGGTTTAAATGCCCAGATTGTAGGTTAACTAGGTTCAGGACAAGAGGAGAGGTTTCGAGGAATACACGTGACTCTGTGTGTGGTTTCACCCGACACATTCTACAGAGAGTCAGGCTATATGTCTTGCTTATGTTCACTTTGTAATACAAGCTGCAGGTAAACAACATGTGCGTATGCATGTACATTGTGCATAGTACATGTACATCATACATCACGTCAACACCAGGTCACAACCAGAAAGACGAACGAGTGTATATTTACGCACTATTGCAACTAAATGAAAGTCAAAAAAAGATTCATTGCTTCATTCCTTGAGAGGCTAACGTAATAAGAACACGTTAGATATCAAAGTTACGTAAACAGAAACATTGATGCATGAACTAAAATGATGCAGGCGCCAGCAACGGTGTAGCAACCCATCAGGGAAATATGTAGAAGACATACCGGACTAAGGGCACCCACATAATTTAGTTTACAACTTAATACATAGCTACACGGTGTTTTATTTTACAAGCTCAACACCTAAGACAACTAATCTGTAAAGGTGTTAGTTGAATACGATACGGCCAAGTTTACTCAGAAGAGTGATGTCCAATACCATGTCTATTAACTAGTGCACAAATATATTGCGTTGGTAAACATATTTATGCACCACAGTTGCTTTCACTGAAGTGCGTTGACTATTAGCTTTTCCATATGCACACAAATATAAAGGTATCTTAACTACGTCAATGACCTTAAGCCTTACCCCTGGGATATTTGGAACTCTGATAATAACCAATCGAATCCATTCAAAGGTATAACTCCAAAAATGAATCATAAAACACACAGACAGACACTGAAATTGCTCTCCACACTGTCTGTAGCTATTCAGGTACATATTGGCATGTATAGCGCGCAATTATATGCACATCACAGTTAAATGTGAAGTGGGGTTCTCTTCCCATCCACAGACTGTAGCATACTGGCATTTAAGTGGTCAATAACCGGGACAACGAGTTTTTACGGAGGCAAACAAGCATGTTAAAACAGTTATGTAAATGCTTAAACAGGGAAACCCCTTTATCACTCTGGGATCCAAGAAGGCTCAAAACACTGACACTGTCAAGTACCGGCTTCCAGCAGTGGTTTGCTGAGGCAGCTATTTATATTCCAAGGGTTGGGAAAAACAGGGTAGCAGAGGCATGGGCATAAGCACTGGGGGCATCTGAGGATCCTAGAGGCTACTAATACTGAAATTCTACGGCTATATGCGTAATATCACTAGTTTTACCGTGAAATTCTGAATAATTCTCACATCCTAGGGCGTTATTAGCACTGTCAGTCCCTGTAATCCAACTGTAGTATTAAAGATCCAAGTGTACACTCACTGCATGTAACTGATGCCTACAAAATCTTCCTCACAACCAAAACATTTTGACCGATAGGCAAACCTGATTGATCGGGAACCGGGATAAAATTATGCCAGTGACGAAAGCACTACGGAGAACAACGTACAAATGCCGGGCTTCGCTGCTGACTAAACACACTCCTCGCTAGGCATGACGCGTTCCCAACAAATCAATGGCCAGCACATCCACCGTCTGGATCAACATTGCCGCAGCTAACGCTTGTAAATGGTTACATCACTTAGTGCAACGGGGAATTCAACATTTCTCTACCGTCAATGAGCTAGTTGTATTTACAGATATTAAAACTGGTAGCCATTGAACGTTATTGAATCGATTAGCTCGCTATTGTTTGATTGATTGTACATTGTGCTAGGCCATATTTAGCTGTGCCTCAGGATTTGGGGATCGAAGATTCATCGGGGCCGATTCATCACATATCACAATGTGTTACACAAGCCAAATAATTATAAAGAATTAGATAATCACTTTTGTAAATTAAACATTTCGTATAAGCTCGTTAATGCGAGATTATACAATCTAAGATCAGGCGTGGCAAGCTGATTACCGACTAGTGATTTATTTAGTGTTAATCAGCCATCTCGATCGGTCTCGATCAGAGGTATTCCTGATTTCATTCAGGACTACCAGTATATATATACGACAACACGCACGTACAATATAATTACCCATCACATGGTACTATAACCCTGATTACTACAGTCGGGCATATCTGCTGTATCCCCCGATCAATTATCTATAGCACAGCTATTCACAATCTGCTGGGTACTTATTTATATCTTATTTTTCGAAGCGTTATTGTCTGCTAATCAGTCTCAACTGTTGTTTGTTCAACGCTTTAAGAATGCAATAAATACAAATATAGTCGCGAACTAATTAGGTAGCACCGGCACACAGCGATACTCGATTATTTCGGTAGCTGTCAATGTTGTAAATCATATATCTGGTGATAACTTTGCTTTGGTCATGTAAAACGGCTGCCTGTAGACATCAATCGATACATTAATCAGTACTAGACAAACGGTAAAATAGAGTAAAATTCATCACTCATATTTCATTAATTCAAGTTAAACGTACATTGTACATCATACTAGGCCCGTACATTGGCATATCATGCACTATATGACACGCGCAGACGCTCTCACATGTGTACAAATAGAAATATGACAACCTGCACACATGCGTTATTCAATATTTTTGTAACTGCAGCTACATGAAAATGACGACATGACATACCTTTAAGAGTGGATCCAACAGATTGGTTTCCCTGAAAACAACTAGGCTTAACAAATCCTGTTTAGTCTGTAATTAGTTAGAATGAAAAAAAATATCGCCTGTAAAACTTGGAGCGAAGAGACAACTTTGTTAAGTTTCCCGGATACCGTACATGTGTGTACCTATTACATGTCACATTTTAACGACTGTTTTTTTTTGCCGTGCCATATGAGCGCAGTTCGAAGAACATGACGTAAAACCACATAGTGGAAATTTCCAGGCCAGTAGGACTACTGTTTACCCACTCCACGTGTGACATGATTATACACCTTATCAGGAACCTGATGAAATACCTGTACTCAATCAGTGGAGGTTCAATGGAACTTGTAAATCAAAAACAAATGTACATGTGCATAAATAAGTCATGCAATTCAAGTATTTGCTGTTATGTTTTATTCTCAGCTTGATCACGTGGAGATTGATACCTGGGGAGTTTTAGGATACCGATGCTTGCTTGCTAAAACTTAACCTGGCTCTGCTTGTTATTTCAGAATATTTCAAAATGTCCATGTAGTGTGTGCATAATTCCAAATTCCAAAAAGTCACCGATTGACCCATAAAACCCCTTAAATCTGAATTAGTTTTAGATAGCGCTCTTAATCAATTCATAAAAAATAGTGAGCATGCTATCATCCAGACAATGCGATTGTAATCCCGTTCACGTAAATGTGGAAATCCCCGCAAATGGATAAAAATCTAACAATTGCCTATAATCTATCTGTGTGGAGAGCTCAATAAATATCTGGAACCTAACACCAAACCAAAGACCCCGAATACCTGTGTCATTTTCATAGCATGAATATGAACAAATCGATGCATTGCACAGAAGATGACCGATATAAAGTGGTCCGTTATCGATATAACGCGGAACCATCGTGTCCCGTGATTTGTCTGTCTATTGTTCTATATGACGCGACTCAAAGGTCGCCCAAACGAGTACATGGTTATCGATAAAATAGGCTTGTTAATGCATGTCCCCCGGTACCCACGTTATACCGAACATCTACAATAATCAATTACCAAATGGTCTAATTGTAGTTGGTGCAAAACAAACATTTCCACCTGTGAGCAAATTTACAAGCTTTAGATGATGAGTGTGGATAGACATTGGATATGGGTAAATATCCCGTTTAAATGATGCTGGCCTATGGATTTAATTTAGTTCCCTTATCAGACTAAATAACTGAAAATACATGACACATAGTGGCGTGACATTTCACGCTTAAACCGCGCGTAAAAAAGCAATGTATTTCTGTGATATGCTAGTGCTACCGTCACTGCACGTGTATTTGTGCTGGTGTAAACGGACTCATTAACCATGGGCAAATGCTTTACATCACGAATTTCATCATTTACGATGGTGTGATAAAGATGTATTTGAGCTCACTACCGAATTCACTCATGGCGCGTATTATATACACTGGTGCGCCAAAAGTCAAGTGAAGTTGCGTCATAGAAACTTAGTAGTGTGTAACGGAATTCCCAGTCATAAAGCTACTTCGAAATATGTTTACTTGCATATGCACTGCAGCCGCACGCACTTAACGCAATTGGTCTAATACATGTGGACCTATATGCAGTGGAAAATCTGATACATGTATGATGAAAAAATGGTCGAAAGGATATAAATATGACGTAAAATTGTAAATCACTCACCTGGCATCAATAAATGTAAACTTCATGCCAAGATCGTGCCTGCTCATAAACATGTTCCCGTCCATCCGGACCTCCAATATCGAAACTGACTGCATCGGCTTGCATATCGCTACAAGTCCTAATACTTTATTACTGGAGTTCGGCGGCGTAGTCTGCTTTAATTTGATCTTACTGTTCCATTGAGTAAGCTAAGTAATAACAAATGTATGGATTAGTCAGTATGGCAATCCATATGGACGATAACGCTCACATATGAATATATATAAATATGTCTTTAGGTAAATAAGCATGTCTATTCAATATAGAACAAGCTTACCACATAGCCAGAGTGTCTGGTTTTACTCCCATCCTTGGTGAAATGATATTTCATTCTGATGTAGAACACCGGCCTTTGTTTAGAACACAGTTCTGGTGTAGCTTCATCTGCAAGTAACCGATGAAGTAAATCAAGCCATAGTTGCAAATAATTTATTTGGTCCTACCAAATTTGGTTTGAGCGAAAGTATCCATCATTTATTGTGCATGAACGATACAAAATGGACATGATTTGATATTTGAAAGTTTCTTATAGGATATATACCATAGTAGACATTAGGGAGAAAAGCAAAGCTTACCATCGATGTCCATTTCATCCAATGAATCTTCCGGGCAAGAAGGTGGTACCCTCATTTGAGAAAGGCTGGAGGGAACGTTAGCATGAAACTGTCGAAACAACTCCTTCTTGTCATCATTGTGAATGAACTGAAAAATGCTCTCGCCAAGCATCTCAACCTGAGAAAATAGATAAGTTATAAATTAAGAATGAATTTCTTAATGCTTATAGAATACTACGATCGCTTACTTGGTTTCATCTAATATCAGAGCATTACATTAATTATAATTTTTACCTGTGTTTCTCCGATGTGTTTTTCTACATTTTCAGAAACATATGTGATGATTCCTTTACGGCTCACATATAGTACAAAACCGCCTATAGCATCTAGCATGAGTTGACCTTCATTAAGGACCAGTCCCCCATTATTTGCTACAATTAAAGTAAAAACATGTTGATTCGCAGAGCATCAATTTGGACACGCACATGCACTCTTTTTTATACCCCTATAAAGATATATCAATAACATATTACTAATATTTTGAATAACAAGATTAAGATATGGATAATAAACAAATTAATACGGAAAATCACCGTGACTAATAAAACAAGATCTAATAGTAAGAGGTTTTAAATTTAAACTTGATACTATTTCACTTACTTTTTGCTATATGAGCCTTCATTTCGTTCAATATTTCGTGATCCGCCTCTGTAAAACAATGTGAAACAATTCAGTTGGTAACCAATTCCCGCCAGGTTTGTTCATACAAATTATAGGACAATGTACTAGAATCAAGAACCTCGTTTATCACCTGTTTTATTGAGCTCCCTCATCTTCAAATAGCTAATTGTAAGACGAATTATGGCACTTTTATCAAGGGATGACAACAAATCCTGAGGAAAAGGCAGAAGTTTCGATAGCCTTCCCAGCTCCTCGATCTCTTTATCTCGCCTATATTTTGCGGCAAGCCTGGACTTTTCCGCCCTAAATAAGATAATTCATAATGAAAAAAACATCGCAGCAAGTGCATTGAGATGATGCAGGGTGACAGTTGTTTCCACCAACATTTTCGGCAGGAAACATAAAAAATAACAATTTGATCTTACCTAGACGCATGATTCCACTCTACAGATTTAGTCATTTCATCGTAATCTCCGACTGGCGAGACTTCTTTATTATGCTTAGTTCTGTAAAAAGATCATTGTAGTTAGCCGCTTCAAATACATTTTAGATATACAATGTATAAATAATGTGAACAGCATGGTGAAAAAAAAGTCCTGTATTAAAACATATGTTCATAATTTGACCCACATCATCAATGTAATCTGCAAATACCCATTACATTAATTATTTCTTTATTTGAACAACACATACTATGCTTTTTATATAACACTTTATCATAATTATCAAATTAAACACTAAAACACTGCATTGTTGCATGTGTTAATTAACAATTTTTATTAATCATTACAACTATATTTTTACCATGTACGCATGCTTATCATCATGTATGCTGAAACGAACAAGCTTGTTTGCTTAGTTCAATAAATAAATACTCAAAAATACTCATGTAAGGCATCAATGATTCATTTCAAAATCCACTTTTTCAAAATTGAAACCGATTGAAATATGCGTATAATATGGAAGACACGGAATTTGTGGCCTTTTATGCTACAAGACTAAAAGAGCTAATTCAGGGTGTTTACCATTCTTTAAACGAAGAGAATAGTCGACCTGATGCAGGATGAAAAATGAAAAGAGCGAGAGTCAGTCCCATGCCCTGAAATGGGGGTGCGGATCATTATTAACCAAATTTTGAGTCTTGTCATCGAAAGTATTTATTAACGAGTATTTGATTACTTTGAAAACAAAAACATTAAGAAGAACAATTAAAGGATGTTTTGAAATTGTAAATTTGAAATGGATGTACATACATCTATATAAATTGCTTATATTGAGATGTGAAACAGATAAGATCAAACCCCATCCGATTCCACGTTCGACGACAAGCAAAATTAAATGGTGAAACTACAGGTTCAGACCAAAAACTTCCCCATGCAGTTAACCAACGGTACGTAATAACTGCTTCAATGTGTATGTACATGGAATCACAGATTTTAGCCTCAAGCTGTCAATATTTATGTTTGGCGATCACTGTCTGGCCTTGAATACTCTATACTTAATAAAAGAGACGTGACATCACTTATAGCTCATATTCATCCTCATCAAATTCTTATTACCATCTAAAGCCTCCATCAACAACAAATAAATGTCACTAACTCGTATCCATTTTATGTCGTTAACATTGTATTTCGTCATATTAAATACAACATGATCCAGAAGGTCTAAAGTTTGCATTAAAGATACCAGGAGATCTGCAGCCAGATTCAATAGAGTTAAAATAAATCACTTAGGGATCGATCTGCCTACCTTTTGTGTACACGAACTTTCTTGACATTAGTGGATCGACCCATTTTGTCAGATATTCATTGCTCACATTTACAAACTTTTAAGGATAAAAAATAAGGAGATTTCTCTAAAATGTTGTGCGACCAAACAGTAGTAGTTTCATACTGATCATAACTTCCGGATAGACTGGTAGCCAAGAGCAGTATGAAATGTCAAAGTCTAGGGAAATAAATTTCCATTAAGAAGTTTCAATTTACGTTCCTGAGACAGTAGATTAACGCTCATTCTAAAAGTGATGTAAATTTGTCTGGCTGGGCAATAAGTACACCAATGAAGGTCCATCAAACTATCTAGGTCATAGATCAGTAAAAAGGAACCAGTGTAATATTGTCTGCTTTAGGAGGTTACCATGACCCAGTAGAAAGGTCAGGGACAACACGAAATTAGTTCACCTTAGGTAACTGGGTCAGTTTTCCGCAACACGGATGGGGGGGGGGGGGGGTGTTATTCAACGTTTTTATTTGATTAAATCGAAATTGAGTACAGCATTCTTTTGAATGAATTTTCTATTAAACAAACTCACTAAGTAGGGGTACGTTTATCGCCAAATTCATCCATTAAAAAACATTTACATTTAAACTGCATTGGTAGGCACCACCGGTAAGCACCCCACTCTCCCCCCCCATGGGTTATCCCATAGATCAAAGGCAAACCCTGTCTACGCGCTCCTCCAATACGCGTCATGTTTCCGAGCAGTCGCACACCACACAAGCGTCATCGAGGATCTACACTGCGTAAAACAATCAGTTTTAATTCGATCTTACCGATATTTGCTTTAATCAATAAAATAATATCTATCCAATATTTCACAGGCAGTTTAGTTATTATACATGTAATCAGCTGTGACTTATTCAACTCCACGAGTCTGCGTGTCAACGCCTATAATAATTATTCCTAATAAAATATTTTAGATTCAAATGTTTTATTTTCATCTTAATATTCCATCTTGATTTGCATTATTTGTTCTATTCTAACCCGGTCGATTTATTATGTTATAGACAAGTCATACGTGTATATGCAAGTTTCAATTTCTCCGGTCGCAATATGTAGTGTATGAAGCGCTCGTCGGCAACACTGCATGTACAACAGAAGTATTTTGAATAATATTTATCACTATTGCTGCTATTTGAAAATTTAAAACTAAATAAACCCCAATTAAGGAGTAAGTAAATGCACCCGTTGAACATTCATTTCTTTATAAATATTTCTAGTTAAAACTGTGCAATAATTAATTACTTAGTATTTGGCTATAAAAGTATTTTATAGCTGTCGTCCTTATAACTATACAACAGAATAACTGGAGATCTGAAATAAGAAGTATAAATCATGACCATAACAGCAATTCTATTCCAAATGATAGGGTAGATAATGCTGAGGAATTTAAGTCGATCTTACATTTGGTCATTTTTTGAATCGTACTGCAATCCATGTATGTGGTCGAATATTTTGGTTAAGTATTTCTTGTACCGAACATGCCTAGAAAACAATGCATTAAGCTACATCGAATAAACACTTCAAAATAAACTGTGTAAAAAATATATTTCTATATCTAAAGAGTGCCAGACACAAATCCATAATATTTGAACGATTTAAAACTCACTTTTCTACAATGAGACTTATGCTGTTTTCAAATGCAGCTTCATCCTTTTCCAACTATTGCGATAGAGGGGAAATAATTATTGATATGTACCGGTATTTGCAGTCAATGAAATCACTTTTATAATATGCGGAGAGATGTACATACATCAAGGAAGCTGGCAACGCATCGAACGACATTGGAGGGGAGATCCACAGCCAACACCTCAACTTTGCAGGTTTTTGAAAAGTGACGTAGTGCATTTGAGATCAAGCTGTAAATCTTAAAACAAAATGTTTATGTATTTATAAATGCTTTGAATCATACGTCCGGGTAATATAAAGTGAATACACTCTCTAGGTTTGGTATCATACTTGAGATTCATAATGCCGCTTTTGGTTTTTGGCAAGCTTTCCACTGTCTTGGAGAATAAATGTGAGATTATATGAGGGTAGGGATGAAGAGCTGCTACAACTTTGACTTCCTACACCTGTGTTACTGCTACTTTCATGTAAATTCATGTTTGATCCACTTGGTCCTTTGGGGTTTGGTCCTGATAAATAATCGCTATTTTCCCTGAAGATCCAACCAAATGATAAATTCATAATTGATGAATAAATACGGTTCGAACTAAATTATGTCAAGCTGCTTTCATTATGGCACATACAGATATTTTTGCGACATGAACTCAGCAATTTCTGCCACATTCACTTTCTTCTCGATTGTCCTTTCTTTTTCTGTAGATCTGACCCTGACAAATCCCGAAGCAATTTCTTTAAGGATAACAAGATGGGGAATATGCTGCTCTTTGCAATAGTCCTGAATCTCTTCCAAACCCTGGTAATATATTTGAGCAAATTCAGAGCAATTCATCAGACGGGTAATTGTGTTAATCAAGAAACCCAAAGGAGAACAAGACAAAATGGGATATTAATAAGATCTACCGTTGAGGAGTCATGAAGCACCTCTACTGATAGTCCGACAGCCCATAAATCCTTTGCAATCGCAAGTTTATCTTTCACTGATGCTTTCTGACCTAGAGAGCATACTGCTACATCATACGTCTTTGGGAGATCTAAGCTCTCACATTCAAGTGCGGCTGACACAACCTTTGAATACCATACATAACGAAATATAGAAACTATGATTCTGCCACACTAAAGACAACTAAATAAACTTAACTAAATATTTATGACATTTGAATTAATAGTTAATGCATAATCATGAGACTGGGTGGCCGTACTTTATCAAATGCTACGCTGACACCGACACCATACTGAGCAATAGCCGGGCTATTAAGTCGCCTGTAGATATCAATCATGCCATCGTAACGTCCACCAGCCGCTAGAACATCAAGGCCTGCCTTCTTCTTTTTATGCTCTGCGACTATTTGGAAGACGACACCAGAAAACTGGCTTATATTATAGACAAGCCCGAGTGATAGCACGGCCTGAAATCAAATTGCTGAACAGTACTTATTTTTGAATTAGAGTATGCGCGTCAGTACAAAGTAGTAAAAAAGATGTAATATTCAGTACAAGCAACATAATTACATGGAATTTGCAGCCCATTGCCTCTGTATTTGCGATCAATTCTAACATTTCGTTTATGCCTTTCTTCGCCAACGCGCTTGCCTGATGTTTAATGAAACACATACACGTGTAGGTAAAAGTAAGTTCGCGAATTTGACACAAATTAGGAAATATTTGTTTGATCAATGATATTTAAGTATAATGTATCTTTACCTGGCCCTTCGTTTTGGTAATGGATCTGAGGGCACTAGCAATTTTTCCAAATGGTCCTTCTAGCTCTAAAAAGTTGTACAAAGAGGCAATAGTCTGATCGCTCAGCGACAAACTACATAGCTTGGTTTGAATTTGTAACTTCCTTTGACGATCACCCTAAGAATACACGGACTTTGTGACGTATAAATTGCTGCCGATAAAGTTTCGCCAATAATTATAGATGAAACACGTGTTGTTATGCATGAATGTATGATTTATCCGTACCTTTGAATCCCCAAGTATTGTGTAGACAGCCTGATGAAGCTCCTCTGGTACCCCGGAGTGAATCAGGACGGCCTTCAGCAGTGTAGTGTGATTGAGCATGAGATAGTAGCTTCTTGTCAGCATGGGCGGTAACTCGGTGATTATTTCATGAACAACATGAATTACCTCAGCCTCTGGAATCTAAGTATCGCCACGATCAGTTAATACTGCATATGCTTAATTGTTCGTCAGTAGTGATTGAGAATAAAAGGGCTTTATTCCCTACCTGATGAGAAGGAAGGTTAAAAACAATATCGAAGGCGGAGGCAGTTATTTCTTTAGGATGCAAACCATATAGACGGTTTTCTCGATACACCTTTTCTAATGTAAACCTTTTTAGGGAAGTAATACTGTTCCTTGCAACATATCGAGCAAATGTTGACTGGAAATATTAAAAAGCGGCATGTGTATGGTATTGAAGATACATTCTGAAAATATAGGAAATTATATACCAGCACTAAGGAATAAAGCGTAAGGCGTATCGTGCTAATCTTACTCGTAAGTCATGCGGTAGAGCTACAATTCCGCCACTGTGATCCATGAAACACGCGTATGATTCAAAGCTGTCATACATAGCGGACTTAGGCATCAATAGCGGCGTACTGACTTTGATGGCTCCGTGCTTCTTATAAATCTTCTCTAACAAGTGAGCAGCATGTTGCTGTGCAAGCAATAATCTTTTCGAGAATCCAGCAACTGTCTGTAACAAAAGCGGCAAACACATGAGCTCCATTACTTAATCAACATCGAATAAGAATATCATCGTGTATCTTTCCAATATAATAGACAATTACTTTGGCTTTGTATATGTCACTGTCGTAGGCAAAATCAATTGCAGGAGTGGTTGGCTGCGAAAATATGGCGTGTACCATGTGCTTAAAAGCTCGCCTGTCTTTGTTCATTAGAGTGGATCGAAGCACTTCGGTTAACTCTGCCTCCTCAAACTGAGGAGGGGGCATTAACTCAGATTGCAAAAGTTCGTTGGCAGTAGGTCGTTTAGATGCGTCGTGATTGAGCAGCCAGCGTAAAATACCGGCTTGCCCGGGCATTTCAAGTTCATCAAAGTCTTCCGGAAAAGTAACAGACGGTAGGCGCAGATTTCCGATTATCTGCACTCTCTCCATACCCGTGTTGAGGGGCTTGTAACACATTTCAAAGAATATTATTCCCAAGCTATATATATCAACTTTCTGGAAAAGAAAACATGGCATTTCTTAAGGAAGTATTATACATCTTTAAGCATAGAATCTTTTGCATTTAGGAAAGGGTACAGAAAAACTTACTTGGTTATATTGGGCTCTCCTATTTGAACTCATTATCTCTGGACTGACATACAATGCTGTGCCGACCTTTCCAGTCAAGACTCCATCACCTAGACTACTATCTGATCTGGACGAGGAGTGCTTGGAATCAATGGTCATCGACGGGTTCAGTGATAGATCAATAAAACTGGTTTGATGCTGGAATAATTCAATTGTACACTAAGCACATCTTTCTAGGATACTGATGTCACAAAATACGATAATTTCTTTGTACTGGTACATTATAATACATTTATCTCACTATTGGAAATGGAAACTGATTTACCAGTACGTTTAGCACATGCTTGTTAATAGATGAGAACGTATGCTCAATTACTAAAGTGTACATTTGACCTGCTTACATACCTTTGATATGATATCAGTCGTAGCTAAACCAAAATCACCAATCTTTACATTGTCGTTTGAGTCAAGAAAAATATTTACTGGTTTGAGATCTCGGTGAATCATACCCTAAACAACAATACAGGTAAAATGAGAATTCACTAGAAAATTCATTCATAATTTTAGCCGTCATTAGAGGCATTTCATAATACAGAAATATGCATTTTACCTGGTCGTGTATATGCGACAATCCTTCAATAATCTCTCTGAATAATCTCCAGACTCTATCAGTGTCTGTGTGTAATCCAGCGTCAATTAAATTACGGAGGGTGCTCTTTTCACAAAATTCCATCTAAAAAGTTGAAATCGAAGATTTAGCGTCAATTATGGTGTAAAAGACGAGATACGATAGACACGGTGGAGTGATAGACGATAATATAATTTCGTTGACAAATTCATAATTATGTCAATGTACCTGTATATATAAAAACTGTAGCCGATACGGGGTTGTAGGTCGCTCGTCAGTTTCAGCTCCTGTTGTGTTTGCTTTATTTTCACCAGCATCGATGTTCACATCCTAAACACACGAAGACAAAGATTATAATGAACGTATATTTTGTGTGTAAAAAAATCCCCTGCATAATCATTGAGTGTACGAAATGTTTACATTGACGATTGACCAATCGTCTAGCTTGGACGTCTCTTCAAAGACGATACCATCATCATCGGAATCACACTGTGGTCTGCAATCAAAAAACAAGGTTCCTATGTTTAATGAATCATTTTCATATGAATGAAATTGGTAAATTCGCATATGGACATCTATTGGTGTGGTGCATGTGTAATGAATTGTAAAACATGTCTTATACAATATACACATGTACCTGAAACTAGCACCAAATACATAATCCTCATCCTCATCATTGGATGAACTGGAATCTCCATCGTTGTCTTCATCTTGGGCCATACTCCAGTCAACTGTGTCATTAGCATGTCCTGGGGTAAAACTATCCACGTTGTCAAACAAGCCTAAACTGTTCTGAGCTCTTTTCTGAAGTCCTAGCAATTTCGTGTCAGTCGACGTACACTCTGTCATTAGACTAGATTTCTGAGGGCTGCCTGAAGTCACGGTAATGGAACTAGTGTCACTAGGAACTGGTTCATTACTGGTCTCTATCCATGAATTGTAGTATCTGAAAAACACGACGAGCCAATTAAATATAAAGTATTGTGTATGTGGTACCAGCGTTCACTACTTGCAATACGATCGATAAACATACTACAGGTGTGTAGCTAGTTCAGTACCTAACAACACTCTCGTGATTTAGACGAGACAGCAGTTTCACTTCTCTTGTTATTTTCTTATTAAATTGTTTTCGACTAGGATTGAGCGGGATTCTCTTGATAGCATAATATCGTCCGTCTAATTTATTTTTCACTTTTATAACATCTCCAAATCCTCCTTTACCGAGCCACTTTTGAATTTCAAACTCATTTTGAAGTCGAGACCCGCTGTCAACAGGAGGTATGAATGGTATCCCAGTATATAGATCATCGTCTTCCACTGGCGAAGTTTCTACAAGTTAAAATTTAAAGGGCAAACTGTTGTAGCCATAACAACAATATGCGATAAATAGTACCTAGGGCATTCGACAATTTACCTTTTTTATTATCTACATGAATCGAATGCTTTGGAGCTGCGTTCGCGTATATCGGCGTCTTTAAAAAACTATGATCAACAAGTTGATGCACAGACCACCGATGCTGTTCGTCCCTGATTAAACATCTGTATCAAAACACAAGTGGTAAATATACAGACAATTAAGACGTCAGTAAGACCGATTTCCAATTAACATAGAAACTCACTTAGTAAGGAAATCCTGAAAGTCTTGTGGAAAGTGAGTTGGGATTTCCGGAACAACATCTGTGATCAGATGTCCCTCAGCTAGAGATAGTAATGTGATACCCTGAAAAAGAATTAGTTAAAAACATAAAAAACAAACAAGAACTGCGAGTGATGCATGTGGGGTTTACTAAATACATTAACAAACTTACAAGCCTGTAAATATCCGCCTTTTTACTACCACGAGCACCGATTGACGGAGTGGTGTTATCGTCAAATCTTACTCCGGCTCGTTCTTCGTCAGCCTCCCTCACCAGCTCAGTCAGTCTTTTACTCAGGCTGTAATCAGCCAATCTAACTCGACCATGATTGTCCAGAAGGAGACTCGAAGCCTTAAAGATTAGTTAATGATAACGGATAATTTTCGCACAAACTATTACAACTGGTAATCAAAATATATAAAGCTTTTTGATTTAAGAAATCTTACCCGTAAATCTTTGTGAGTAACCGCTTTGTTATGGAGATATGCTAATCCATCGACAATATCACATGTAAAACTTCTCAACGATTCCAATAAAACAGGCTCTTGTTTCTTTAAGTAATGCCCAAGACTACCTCCACCAATAAAGTCACTCATAATCTAATAGAGATCAAAGAGCGGCCGTTAATTGTTTACCGTATTCTTTAATCCAAGAATACATATAAGCAGATTAGTAACCGATTAGCAAAATGAATCAACCGAATGTATACTTACATAAACCGTGATGTTAGAAGGCTCTTTTGTATACTTGATAGCCGAGTATTTGACAACATTTTTGTGAGATAAATTTAAAAGGGAAAACATCTCTTGCTCGATGCTGATAACCTAAGAACAAAGTTCAGAATAAACACATTGCATATGCATTGAAACGTTCCTCGTAAACAAATAACGATAGCTGAAAGTCATCCGAGGCAAATATGCTACACTACAAACCTGTTTCAGATATTTCGAACCATCATTATCGTTTATTTCTTGCTCGTCTAATTTCAATTTACGATTTGCATGTCTCCATTTGATGATCCATTCTGAAATTGCAACTAAATCTCCAGATTTGGTGTCCATCCCTGCATAAACTGCACTGCCTCTTACACTATGGCCTATTAAACAGAAGATAATTAAAGGTACACGGCACTAGGAATATGTGTATTTGTGTGACTGGTAAAATTTGGTAAATTAAGCCCCAACCTAGACATTTCCCTCTATGGACTGTATGGTTTGTTTTTGTGTCAAATGCTAACACGGTTGTACCCAAATGATCCTGGCAATCGTCTTCGTCAGATTTGTTTGAATTAGAAAACACTGGCGTGCTCGTCCGTCTGCAAACACCACGTCAAACAAATGTACACACATACCTCTAGACGGATACAGTATTTTGTTCCTATTCAAGATAAGAACTTAACTAAACCTGTACAAACTGTGCTACTATCAGCGTGCACTTTCAAGATTTTCTAAATTTTGTTCCAGCGATTTAAGACATATTTACTTGGTAACGCCAGCATCACAGCTTCCCTCTAGCACTCCAGGCGAGGGGCAATAATAATCATCAAAGAGACGCAAGAATGGGGAAATAGCGTGATTCACAGATAA
>JAXGGS010767866.1:17817-28290 GCA_035585475.1 Armandia brevis
TCTAGCACTCCAGGCGAGGGGCAATAATAATCATCAAAGAGACGCAAGAATGGGGAAATAGCGTGATTCACAGATAATTGCAATTGCTCACAAGAATATTATGCAAAGCACCGTATTAATTCCACCAGCTTCCACTTTTAGTGCGTATATGCACGTGAAAGATACCGGTTATAAAGTTATTTATTCCACCAAGAAACGGATATATTTAAGCGGTTACGAATATAGGAAAAACATTACCCCTGTCAAGGGTTTTGTTTAGAATTCTTTATAAACTCCTCTGAATGTTTGTCACTATGACGATTACATATTACGGGTAAAGGGTCCGCATGAGGGTTAGCTATATACGAGACAGAATCCCAATCAGTTGTTATAGTATATCGAATATCTTTGGATATGCTGATTATGTTCACTTTCTACAAAACCCATGGGGATTTGCTAGTACCGGTACATGTACCAGGGTATTAATTTATCTTCGAAGCGTGAAATTGAGGCTTGAACCTCTCTATGGAAATCGAATGCAGGGGTCTGAGCAAGTACTCACAATCTAGCCAGTTTTCTCAAACTACCGTCGTGACTAAGAAACGAATTGGTTGACCCAACAATCATTTACCATAGCGATTAACGTGCAAATAATCAAGCTAAAAAGTGATTCCTTCAAATTTCGGAACAGTATGTTGATTAGTACATTCTTAAGAGCAACTTAAACGTTTACCCAGATATTGTGAACTTCGGTCTGAGAAAAGGCGAGTAAGTAAATAATTAATTATTCGTGCATCGCAATAAGACATTATTTACGTTTAGTGAAGTAAACTTGTGTAAACAGAACACGGAAATTCATGCTATATTGAGCAATTCCGGTACGCAAACGCTATATCATATATAATTAACAAAGCATCTGTACAAATGTACACTGTCCACTTGAACGATTAACAACTAGAAGCATCATTATCTTAGTAGTAAGTACCAATCTGGGAATACGGAATGATTAAGAATGCGGGAAGACATCAAATCAATAGCTTGCTCTAAATCGTAGACTTAAACAAGACTTACCCATCGTATGATGAAGCAAGACTAGCGTAAGAGATTAAATATACGTTTTAACAAAAACGCATTTGTGGAAACGACAACACAGGAAATCCCACCCCTTCATTTCTAAAATGCAAAGCGGTACCTTCTTCGCTTGTCCTTCTGGTCCGGTTTTTGATGACTAGCACTTTCTGCTACAGTCTTTTGCAAAACCGGCGTGCCGACCTTTTCTGGTGATCCAACCCCTCGACTTTTGCGCTGTTCTGTGTCTCGCGGGATTGGGGTCATGGCCCTCACACTTTCAGTTGAAGGAGTGTTTGGCTCCGATAGACTCATTCTTTCTACTCCTATCTAGAAAATGTAGTAAGATTTCGACAGAAGTTCTACGGATATGATAGGAATACGGGGAAAAGGACAGAAATCCTGAAGCAGGAATGCATTCACATTTTATATACATACATTTTTTGCCAACTCTCTCCGTCGTTTGGCGTCTTCCTTAAGAGCAATCTGACGTTTCTCTATTTCCTTCTCGATTTGCTCGAGCTCTTTTTCTTCTTTCTTTCGCAGCATTTCCATTCTCTTTTCTTGCTCAGCAGCTTGCATTTCTTCCAAGCGTTTTTTGTTACTCATCATTTCTTCATAAAATGACTTCGGTGGTGGCTTGTTGTGGTTATGCAGAAACGACTGGGTGTGCTGACAAAGTTCTAATATCATCACCTGGGGAATATTTTAAGATGTTGTCTTCACGTATCGGCAACATAATAAACCGTTCAGGGATTTCACATTTGGCAAGAGGATACAATCTTCTGTGTGTTTACAACCCTGTTATTTAAAAGACTCGAACCTCTCCAATTAATGATGTAGCCATGACAATTAGTTCTTCCTGCAAGGTTGCCATTTGCTTTTTTGATAGTCCTTTGTGACTTTCGATCTTGATGGCAGGAATTCTGAAAGCATAGGGGACGACTGATACAGAATTGCTCCAAACGTGTATCTACTGCAATAACTAATCTTCGCCAACAACTGAAAAACATACTCAACTTACTTATTAGGGTAATCGTCTGGGCATAAGATGATGAGATCAATTGTAACATGAGCTTCCGCAGTGCTTATACTCTCTTGAGGGTACAATGATATCGTGACTTCTGGCGCACGCTTCACCTATCAGAAACGAGAATTGTATCAGCACTGACGATTTGTATACAAATAAATGTAATGTTTACCCAACGCCTATTGTTACTATACATGAACTTGAGTAATTAGATTCATCATGTCCACCACTCAATTATAGACGAATTTGATTTAAGGGAGAATTAGTCTTAACTTCTAATTAGTTCTAGCTTACTTACACCCCTTAATAACTTCTCTTTAAATAGTTTCATATGAGCTGAATTGATTAACTATTAGCATAAAATAAAAATGGCAGTGGCTTATCGGAAAAACATCCTTCCGCTTGGAACTGGCTCTAAATGGAAGGACATCGTTTATAGCAGGTTCGTCGGTCCGGCCTCCAGGACTTAATGCACTCAGGTTTTCACGCATTCGACTGAGATGGGGTTCTTGGGGATGTATTCATCTTCAATTTTGAAAATAATAAGATGGATTGAGATAGGAACTCGAAAGAAAGCTAATTCCCCTCATCAACCCTATGGTTTGACGATGGACTAGCACTGCTGTCATCTCTTACGTACTGGTTCTCACCAGCATAGTCATCTGTTCCATCTAGTTCAACCTTTTCTCTGAGAGGTTCTTAAATGGATATTTCTGTTAGGACTGCACATAACTAAATGCATCAAAGATATACTTTATCGTTGTGTCGAGTCGAAAATTTTGATTCTGGAATACATCTCAGGTTCAAAGAAACGACTCCAATCGGGTACGTGAAAACTTACATCCTGGAGGCTGGTCCAACATCAAAGGGTATTCGACCGATGAACCTGTCATAAATAATGTCCTTCCGTTTAGCCAGTGCCTGATTTGCCAATAAAAATTAAACTAAATGCAACCAAGTAAAATTGTGCCGACTCACGCAGCCCGGGTCGGCTGCTGAGCAGAAATTTACTGTTTGTCAGACAGCTTTCTAATCCGACAACAGTCGCCTATCCAATCAGTCAATTTTTTCGTTTAACATGTACATTTGTACCGATATGGATATCACTCAAAAATCTATTAAAGGATATTCGTAGTTAATCACACAATCACTATGAGGCATATTATTCAAGAGACTGGCTGGAGCGGCGACAGTCGCGGCTTAAGCTAATTGGGCTAACTCAGTCCCGTAAATAAATTAACTGAACAAGTGAATTAAGTGAACATAAATATTGTGTTTTTCATAGGCTCATTTAAGATTTCCCTGACTATCGGCACAGGGCACCATAGTCTCCTGGATTTACAATCTTCATTATATATCCGAGGGTGAGGGACCTGATGCTCCTAACCTTTTGCTTCTAATTTATTTAAATGATAATATTTTTAAAAAAAATGGACTCAAGGATCCATCTATACATCGTTTAGACCTACTTTCCAAGCATCGTTTTCCCGCAGATCTTTCACATCATCCATGTAGACAGCTTTTAAGACCTCCATTTCATTTTCCTGTCTCTCTGACAAGGATTCTGTCACTGTTGACATGGCAGTGGCCATAATGGGAATCAGGTAGAAACTGGTTCAAAAGTAGTTCACCCACGAGAAAGAGTAATACAATTAATACATCAAGATTGTGTTATAGATGACAAGAAGTAATCTGAGTAGTGAACCTCGGACAAATTCATGTGCAAATTGCATCATTTCCACCCAAAGGCGGCCATTGCTGTTGATATATGTCGGGGTGTGAGAATCGTGGCTTGTGATTGGATAAAAATTGAATTTTTCATTTTGAACCAATCAGAATCAAAATAATTCTATTTTGCGGGTCTCATGAAGTATGGAGGACAAGAAATCGAAAAAGTCACTTTTGCAGATAGATTTTGACGAAGAAGAGTTTCAAGTCAGGAAAAGACTACCCAGAAAGTATCCTAAGCGTAAGAACGACGTATATGTAACTCGGCAGTCGGATTTTAAATACCAATTGGCGCGTTCACAGTGTCTGTTAGACGGCGGATTCAGTGAAATTTACATTCACGGCCTCGGTGCTGCGATCAATAGGTCAATGAACTTAGCCCTAAGACTACAGGCCTCAAGCAACGGCACCGTGAACTTGGACTGTAATACCTCAACCGTTGAGTTAATTGACGATCTTATTCCTGAAAAAGACTCGGCTTCTTCTGACATCTTATCTCGAAATAATAGTGCTATCCATATCAGGGTGTACAGAATAAAAAAGGAGGAAGCAGACGAGGGAAATTAATTCTTAATCGTGTGAGGGACAACTAGGCACAAGATCCAGAAAAATGAATGTGATGATGAGAATATCGTCCGTAGTTTTGACTAAAAGCACTAAAATGAAACAAACTGTTTTACTGCGAGGAATAAATTCCTTTGTACCTTGTTTATTCAGGGATAAAGTGAATCCTTATCATGGGATCTTTCGACAACGAGGAGGCGTGATTAAATTTCCGAGTGCACATGCATCCATTATGCAGCCCCAATTCAATATTATTAGGTATTGTAGTTCGACAGTTCCCGATTCCACTACGATGAACAAGTCACCCGTTGGAAAAGTAGATGCTAAAATGCGTATTATATATACATGCAAAGTTTGTCAGACTAGGTCATCAAAGACATTTTCTAGACTCTCATATGAGAAAGGCGTTGTTCTTGTTAGATGCCCCGGTTGTGAAAACCTTCATCTTATCGCTGATAATCTGGATTGGTTTCAAGAGAGTGGTAAAAATATAGAAGAGATCATGGCCGAAAAAGGGGAGACTGTCCAGAGAAAGGATACTGCCGATGTTTTAGAATTGGTACTCAAAGAATAGCTCTTTTTGAAATATTGCACTAAACGCAAGGTGTAATCGAGGTGTAATTAATTGGTATTCATATATAATTATGTGTATTATGCATATATACATATATTTTTGTGTTTCCCAGTTGTCAACATGTGATTGTATATAACAACAATAAATCACCAGTCACTTATGATTGTAAATATTGTATTTTCTATTATTACAAGAGATTCTAAGAGACGGGTATAGTACTAAGAACATATTGCATGGACATGTAATAAAAATATTGCCAATATATGCTACCAAAGTGTAGCTAATATTCCTTATTTTCCATATGTGAATAACGAATGATAGATTTGCTTTTACATTATGCAAGGCATTCAATCTGAAATCAATCGCGTAACCTTGTTTAATTGAAGTAGTAAAGGAACAAAGCAAACTGCCTAGTTTTCTGTGATATTGAGGTTGTTTGTGACCAATTCATACATTGTATTTTGTAAAACGACTAGTTAATCCGAATTCCTACGCCATATACGCGCGCGTTTCGTATATTCGATGCTTCATCCGAGGTGAGGCATTCATACACATGAAAAACAGCATGATTGACAGCCAGTCTGATTAGAATTAGCAAATCTCCAATTTAACGTGGTGAGCTTCCTACCATCATACGTTTTCTGACGTTGGTCTGCTTTCGGGACGATCTTTTGGTGGTGCCTGCATAGATTCAAGAAATAACAAAAAATAATGGATGTCATGCTTGGTAAATATGACGCTAAATGGGGTTCACGAGTTTAATTAATTTGAATGCCAAAAGTTTTTACTTTTCTGACTTTGCTGTAAGCGACCTTTTTCCGAGCTTCTTTGTGGCTTTTTCGGGTTTTCACAACCTGTATTTTCATGTGAAATATTCTGTTAACACTTTTCAAATAACTAAGTTCGGTATGACGAGATAATTAATGAGTGCGTGTTAAAAATCACTCACGACGACTATGATACCAATGATAGCAGCAATAGCTACTATACCGCCGATTGCACATCCTATGATAATGAACATGGTACTGTCTCCCTGGGGTGGTGCCGTAGGGGAAGTATCCTGTGTAGTTATATCTGGATCACTGTAGTATCTTGCCTTAAACACATGATACATAGATGTAAACAGAAATCACGATTAACCTTAAAATTACAAGTACCTGACAATAATAATAGTCTATGGTTGGTAAAATAACCCAAATAATACCTCCACACTATCTATCAATGGCACAAAAGTTGTTCCTCCACAGTCAAATGATGAGTCTAAAGCCTTTGACAATTTCTCTCTAAAACTCTCTAATGTATCGACAAGATTACGTTCACCGTATGATATGAGGTTAAACGTAACTCCACACTCTTGCGGGCCTGTGCTGCGAACAGATATCCCCCTTATATATTCATCGTCAATGTACATCATACGGCCGATTGTTGCCTGCAGCTCCCTAAAGGACACAGTGTATTTATTAATCGGACACCAAAACATGAAGTAATCAGTGTTGACTTAACGTCGTAAAGAAGAAATACACCATTCCTTACTGTTCAAACTCTTCCTCGTTCTCAAACAATGCATAAATGTCGCTGTCATAGGTATATTTTAATTCAACTTCAAGTCGTTGTACTGTAGTATCAGCTAAACAAAATACACAAGAGAGTGAAACAATCATTGAAACGATGTTTGTTCAGTCGACTCCACGCAATGGCCTACAGTTATTAAATGAAGCATGGCACGCCTATCATATCTATGATCATCTTACGAATGCATTTTGACATGGCCGGAATAACTGATCCCCGTCCTCGATATTGTTTCTCGCGATAAGCTTCACACACCTCATCAACACTGCACGGGTACTTCTGTAAGTACGTAGTATTTATCATCATTAATTGCGCAAAATTAGGTAATGACTGTGAATAATAAATTTAATTGTTAATAGAGTTACATCAATATTCGATTCCTACCAAGCAAGGATCCAGAAGACATTCGCATCCTCTACAACCATCACTCCCATATTTGTAGCCATAGTCGCAGTTGCTGTCACATTTCTTCATAGGACATTTTTGCTTTGCGTCCTGTCTGCACTCACATATACTACAGCCGTACTTGTCATTTGTAAAGCCATTCTCACATTCCATCATACACGATATCGGGGAACACCAAAATCTATCTTTCTCTGAGAGAGTGGTTAAGAAGATTTAATTTACCCCATTCAGGCATCATGTTATGGACCATTTCACTTATATTCGGATTTATATAATTAATCACCAAGATTTACCATGCATCTGTAAATTAGCCTTAACCTGCTTGAGATAAAATCAAATACAATCGATAGTTTCTATGATTGATATTCAATACCTCTTTTTCCTATACAGCGAGGTTCCCAGCGGTTGTTCTCTCTTTTGAAAGATTTACATCTTTGACGATCAGCGGGACAGGACTCCTTTACATACTGAAATAAACGAAACTTAGGGGTATGTCGTGCAGTGATTTTTAAGTGGTTTATCCAACATTATCTTTATTTTGTGATAACCAATAGAATAATACTGTTATAAATATAAGTATGATTCCTTGTTGATAAGCCCGATTTTTTTTGTTGGGGCATCATTCGTTTTCATGTTTTCCTTGTTTAGAAGAATCATAATTGATAATCTGCTGGCAAATTTATAATCATAATTACAGTACATGGATCCTCCCCGCAAGTACAGACAGGACATCCATTTTCCTTTCTCAAGAACCCGTATTCACAATACATGTCACACATTATCTCGGGACACACCGGCTCTTTACATTTGCATATGGGACATCCGTTTTCTTCTTCAAATCCCATTTCACAAAACATTTTACATCGTTTGACTGGGCAGTCGTCACCGGCAATGAAAGGTTTGGTCACCGGGGCTTCTCTACACTGGCATATTTCACATCCATTAATATCTCTAACGTTTCCATAGGGACAGTACATCGCACAGAGGACGTCTGGACAAGCGTTCCCGGGCTGTGGAGTAACAACCGGTGCTGGTTCGTTACATTCACAGATCTGACAACCCTTTTGGTCTTCTTTAAATCCAAGCTTCCCACAACTTATCTTACATTGGACCGGGCTACAGAGACCTTTAGAAAAGCAAAATGAATAAATGTTTTAAATCACTCTGACATTTTACCACATGATTTATTATAGACTATATATAGTTTGTGCTTGTATCATAAAATAAGTAAAAGATGATCGGCAAACAGGATAATTGACTCCTTCTTAATTAATTGAAACATTTGATTTGATATGTACACGAATTGAACCTTACCTTTGATGCAGGTTCCAAGACAAACCTCCTTGGAATCAAACCTGTTTTCGTTACCGCCCCTACCCGAATACACAAAACTATCACATTCTTCTGTTTCACTGTTATAAAAATGACGCGTTGACCTTTCTCTACCGACTCCATTATCGGCAACGCCCCAGCATTTAGGAGGCAAAGTCGGATCTGCGCCAAGTGTAAAAAATACCGTGCTCATGCGATTTAGAGGATGATCATTCTTATAGGCAATATTTAATAGGGTAAAACATACCTATGCATTTTGATATTCTGTGCCCTGAATGTGATAGTTTAAAACCACGGCATATTTTGTCTTCGGGACATTGAACTTCCTGGAATTAGAATATACATGTAGGTGTCAATGTTATATCGTGGAACAGATCTAGTGTCAAAGAAAACCAGAGGAGATAGTGTAAAGAGAACTTACGCTGCAGATACCTGGATCACATTCGCATATAGGACATCCATTTCCATCTTTTTTGAAGCCGTTCTCACAATGCATAGCGCAAACCGCGTCAGGGCAATCATCGCTTTCTATATAGCGTATTTATAAACAATTTTGTAATCATCAATCCAAGAAGTCTCAGGCTTTTTACTCTCTAAACAAACATCCGGCTTATAGATATGTCTATTCGTCGGGTGCACGGGAAGTTATGTTATTGATTTCGTCATGTTTTAAAAAGTATGTTTGTGTGGAGTTAGATATTTGTTCATTCGTAGTATCAGTCATTGAAGTACCAATAAGTATTGAAGCTGGCAGAGGTAAATTGTAAACGAGACCCAACAATATTAACCTTAGTTATAAAATAAACAAAAAGGTTTTACCAATTCCTTGTGCTGCCGCTTTCGCCAAAATAAATGGGATGAGCACCACCAGAGCCGCTATTAATCGCCCCATCTGGAAAAGAAGGTAGATACTCGGATGATGATTGATAAAGAGATTAAATAATTAACCTGGGTTTATAATAATAATAAGTGAAGCGGGCTGTCATTCAACATGTAGGAATTTACTATTATACATGTATACATATCATGTATACACGCATGCACTGTCTTATTTAGTATTAATGACAATCTCTTTCCTACCTATCCACCATTCAAATACACCCCGCTACGATGAATTCATGAATCATTTAGTTAAACCTATTTAAACTGTCAAAATCAACTGCACTAATCGTGACCACAATGAACCGAAGTATTGTACAGAAATTTCTGATAAATTACCTTAAATTGTCTACAATTATAGACACGAACAGCCGATCACCATATCCTGTTATCCTTACCTTCACTGGCCTGTAATGCTGTGTTACCTGTATGTTGATCAAAGTTCAATATTGCACTATTTACTGCTTCGTACTCGTAGGACGCACAGAAAGTATGTCACGAGAAGAGATAATATTGAGACAAGGATTATGACTAAGACACTTGAAATTGTGTAATTAACGGGCATTGGTCGATAGAAAACGTTTAGATTAATAATTCCACGGTGACTTCAATATGAGGATTAACTTATCAATATATAACCTATCATGTTTTTGCTAACAACTTAATTCCTATCAACAGTCATATATACTATCAAATTAATAACTGGACGCACTCGGCAATACATTTTGATCCCGATATCGAAGTGTTTTCATTTTTAAAGAAAAGAAACATTTCACAGCAATTCAATCAACAGTTGTAAAAAATTCTAATAATTTTAACAATATACAATAAGAAACACGTATGCTTAACATGATTTACCTTCTCAGATTAAATATGAATGTAATTTGAATTTTCCACAGCAAACCAAGAGACATGTAGGAATGTCGAGAGCGCCGATCAAGCAGGATATATATCCTGTGTTGTAATTTATCATGTAGACTTTGTTAGTTTTGTGACTCAAAACGTCAGTGATTACGCTGATCCAAGCAATCCTATATACAGTTATGTGTGGGATGATTTAGTTCCGCCGTTTATTTGATAAGGCGATTGAGATCACAATATAGAGGAAAGTGCAGGCCGGGTGATATGTATGTTGATCTATGGTATAGCTTGTTATATAATTTATAAGATTAATGACCCCTTCCGATTAACGGCCTAAGGATAAAACTTTTTATATGTTATCTCCTTGACGCCAGTTGAACATGTCATCATATCATCTGGTAGAACAAACAGTATCGGCAATTGTACAAAGTCACCCGCGTCAGCAAATATAACGAGTATTTGTGGAAAAATGGTGTTAAAACAA
>JAXGGS010767977.1:0-28256 GCA_035585475.1 Armandia brevis
ATTTAGAGACGTTTTAAAACTTGTAAATCTATACCTGTATTACAGCATTTCAGTGACAATAATTTACCATTAGACTTACACGTCAATATCAATCAGCTGAATTAGATGTAAACAATCGTTCAACACTATGTAGATAACACCTAATGTTTTCGTCTGCGAATAAAAATTTATATAAATATATTGATCACGAAATAACAGCTCATTAACTTCATTAGATAGATTAGACTCTAATGTGCATATATATACAACCAACTGGAGGCAAATGTTTGAGAAAACGCTCCATCTTGATAATAAGCGACGAATTCAAATGACTAATGTAGGCGAGTTCATTGTGACCATTTGAGCACATTCATGTTAAGTTTATGTGATCATATTTATGTCTGTACACCGCTTATATGATGAAATATTGATTTCTGGATCGAGGTCCAGGAAGTAACAACTACCCTTATCGGGAAAATAAAATGACAAGGCCCGCAGCATATCACTGTACTCATATTGTTTATCAATCATCACTGCCAAGCTATTGAGATACCATTTGAAAATGATCTACACCAAATACATTAATGTTGTACGATCCGGTAGTTTGGTTGGTTAGGATATATACAATCATTACATTGTTTCTCATGCCCCGCCGCATGGCCCCCCAAAAAACTACACCTTCCGCACCCTAATTAATGAAATCATGAACAGAGATCCTGCAGCGCCCTCCTTCTTCTGGTCCAGATTTTTATTGATAAAGTGGCTAGTCATGTTGATATTTTCAGAGTAATAAAAGGCGACATTTGAATAGCACAGCATAGTTACAATAGTTTTGTATTACATATATAAGTATGGAGCTCGATTATGTTTTTCGCATTTTTAGAATAAACAAACTTATGTGTAATTCTAACTCCTTTCGAAAATAGAATATCCGGGCAGTGTCCATCTTTAAATACCAATGATGACAGTTGGTTATTCTTTCCATCACATAGTCTGACCCAGAATCATTTCGAGAAAATGCATATAGATAAGTGGTATGCCTTGACTAGCAGTGTTTATCCTGACATTTAGTCTCATATTTTGTAAACATGCTTTGTTAGCACCAATAATTGATTTTGAATCCTTCCTCAATAGCATTAGTTCGTCATTTATTCATATGGAGACGTCACATTTAATTTGTGTACAAAGTCCGTCTCATAGGTTTGTAGAACAACAACTATCCGTTATCAAGTGTACAAAGTACTCACTTTCCGTGTTGAAACACCCAAAACTCGAGCAAGTAAAGTTTGAATAATTATATTTATGCTAACTTATATGAAATTAATCAATTTTGAAGAGATGACCCAGTGAAATTTAAGATTGTTATAGGGGTCTATTAGTTACACATGTTTGCTGCAGAGATAAAATACTAAATACTTCAGGCGGACGTGATTAAGTCTTTATGTAAATTCGCCAAGCGAAAAGTTTGGGGCCCGATATCGGGATATTGGGGGGGAATTGACGGATTCTGATTCGACCTTTAATTAAGTGTTTGCCATACTAAAATCGTATTGAATGTATTGGTTTACATATGATGATTGAATGCTTCCAGTTTGTACAGGCATGGGCGCAAAAATAGGAATAACGCCTGGTGTTTGTTCACTGGAGAAGCTGGGAGTCAAAGGTCATAAAGTCACATTTAATAACTCTCCTGATTAGTCACGCGGGAGATGACCTTCATACATTCTGGAGACAGAACGCTCTGAATGACATTATCAACACCTCAACCTCAGTCACTATTGCACAAACCAAGTGATGGATTTGAGCATGAGCAGATTGTTCCAGTATGATGTCTGTAAATGAGCGGGGATATCTGTATGTGCAGAGCTTAAGTCTTGACTGGGAAACGTTGCAAATGCCGACAGATCTCAGATCACACGCCAGGCAGGCGATAAATGTTTGCAGCAAATCGTCCATCCAGCCGCTGATTAAAGTTTAGAACACACTCGTAATCAAATCATATTTAGAGATGCCAAATAACATAAGGCCCCCTTCACATCATATCATGTATTTACTCAGCTTAAAAAAACACCAAAAAATATTGCCAAGTCCCTTCTCATTGTAAGTGTAGCCCCGAAAAGACAAAAATAGCTTTATCTCAGAGCCTCCTCCAGGAAAGGCCGTTTGTGAAGAAATAGATTTATATTCCTTAAATTAGGCTGCCTTAATCGGATAGTCTAATCAGATTAAGTCTAGGTGATAACAAGTAAAAGTTATTTTGAAAAATAAATCCTATTTTATTTCATTCCATGTATAGTCAAACTTTGTTTTGATATGAGTAAATTGTAGAATATTCCAGATTAGATGGATACATTTTAACACAAACTGCCGTCCTGTTCAGAGCTAAAACGTCCTTCTGAACTACTCATCTTCACTACTTACATGATGCTACTCACTGGTTGATCAGCAGTGTGGTAACCTGAACATGTCTAGACATGACATTTTTAATACACTGGTCAACACCTATCTGAGTCTCCTCATGTACGCCACCACTTCACGGCTGACAAAGTCTAACTGATAACTGGTGGATGGCAAAGTTTCACCTTACACCTGGTTACTTTACATCAGCGCGGGGACAGGTGAACATCGTTGAATAACACAGGAGATTACAGGTGTTCAACATGGCTACCGGAGGAAAAGTTGAGATAACTGCTGGAAATGCTTGTCCTGTCTGTTTAGGAGAATTTGACCAACCGAAAGTTTTACAGTGTGACCATGTTTTCTGTCGAGGATGTCTAGAGCAGTGGCTTCATGAAAACAAACTTACATGTCCAGTGTGCAGAGGAGAAACTAAATTCAAGGACAGTTTTGGTGTTGGAAAATTACCGGAACCAATGATCATTAAGGATGAGACTGAAAAGGTAACCACATTTCTTACAATGAGGAGTAACATAGGCATGATATCAAGAACCTGTGGATTCTGCAAGAAACCGCACTCGTCAAGCTACTTTTGTGAAGCATGTCATAAAAATCTGTGTGATGACTGTCAGCGGAAGCATAAAACACACAAACACTATTCGACACACAAGCTAATTACAATATCGAAGCTAACACTATGTGACAAACATACCAATGAACTGATAACATTTTACTGTTGGGACTGTTGCCAAGGACTATGTAGCTTGTGCGTGGACGAAAATCACTTGGATGATCATGTGATTGAGATCAATGACCCTAAATTAGTTCAGGGTAAGAAGGACAAACTCAAGAGGTTTATGGGTAGTTTACCGCACGGAGTCAAAACACTTATAGAACACAAAATACAAATGCGTAAATCAATTAGATCACTTGGTGATAGCTATGATCAATGTGAACAGGGGTTGATAAGGGCAAGAAAAGAGGTAATTGAGAATATAGATGAGCAAATTATTAAGGTGAGGCAAAATAAATCAGCTGAGCTGAAAAGGTTAGCTTTGTATGAGGAGGAGATAGAAAACATGATAGCAACAAGAAATAGTCTAGATACTTTTATTAAAGGTTTAAAAGATACAGCTGAAATTGTTTTATTTGCTGATAATTTGCCAGATATAGCTAATAACACTGTCCCAGTGATGCCAAACTACGCAGTTCCCTCTCTCAGTAACAAAGTCACAGAGTTGATAACTTGCTCCAAATTATTAATGAACATCATGTCCAGTAACAAGGTATCTGCCCACAGTCCAACACGAGAGAGTAAAGGTGGGGATGTGAAAGGTAGAGATATAATGGGCATCCCACCTCATGTGCCAATTCCGGGGCCCCATAAAACTACAGCTATTCGAAAAGAAAAGTCCATCACTCCAGACCATGAATCTCCATTATCCACCAAACGCAGTATAGGCACTCTGTCCGATTTAGTCACCTTATTTCCCAGGTTGAGTTATATGCACAGGTCCATGGTTAGGCTGGGGTCTCAGATAGGTGACATTACATATGATAGTAAAGAAGCAGGGTGGTGGGTTAGAACAGATAAGCCAGAGTTACTGAAGCTTAGTTTAGATGGTAAAATAGACACCAGGATGAGGAAACATATTCCAAACGATAATTGTGGTATTTGCATTGATACTAAAAGAGATCAGCTGATCCTGGTTCATCATTATCAGGGTTTGGTTTGTTTATCTAGACGAGGTGATTTAATCAGAAACATCAATATACCTTTAGGTGGAATGTTTTCTGGTTTAACTTACTGTCCTGACAGAGATGTGTTTGTAGTAACAGATACACATAATGACTGTCTGTGGTCTGTATCTAGTGAGAGTGGGAAGGTTTTTCATAAATTTGGGTCCCTGGGTAGTGGAGACAAACAGTTTAATTTACCATCATTTATCTTTCATCAGAATGTTGGAGAAGCTGAATGTAACATAGTTGTAAGTGACAACGCTAATCACTGTATAAAGTTATTCACATGCACAGGGGAGTTTATCAGAAAGTTTGGTACATATGGGACTGGGGATCGACAGTTACAATTTCCTTACGGTGTTTGTGTAGATCCCTGGGGGAGAATTATTGTGTGTGATTATGAAAACTTTAGAGTTGTTTGTTTCTGGTGGGATGGTACAGAAAGGTTTGAGGTTTTATTAAACAGAGAACTACTTGGTGGAAAGCAGTCACCCTGTGTTTCTGTTTCTGATGATGGTAAACAGTTTCTGGTGGGGATGTTTGGGGAAGAGGGAATTATTGAAATATTCAATCTGTAAGCTATAGGTTTTGACCATGACTTTGTTTGTTATCTTATTTCTCTTATGATTACATATTTATATCATACACATGTTGAGCAAAAACCAATCAACTGAACATACATTTTGTTTCCTTGATTTAGATTTTGCTATCATATGAATAGTCAGGATTGTTTTTGATAATTTTTGACATTTGCGGTAATAAATCACTTGTGTATTAAAGTTTGTTGTTTTAACATTCCATTGAGTTAGATATAAATAATAAAAATAAGAAATTGCAACACAATCCTGGTATAATTTACCACATTTAATCACTGATTATTGTTTTCCTGACCATGAAGTAGTTTCTATTTCAATTTGAGGGTAAATGGGACTAAGAGCCACCCTTAACTTCCGAGTCGACAGGAATATCGGGATTGTATATGTGTGCGTCCTCGCCCCTGCCTTAATTCAAATTATGTGTGAAAAAGGTGAAATGTACCTTAAAATTCACAATTTTGATGACAAATAGACCAATATGTGTTCCTATTCCTTACTCAGATAAGCACTCTTTCAATAGGCTAGTTTGTCGTTTCCTGGACTCATTCCGTAAATGACAAATGTGTTTGTTGAAGGAGAATTCTAATGGCAGTGATAGAAAGGGGGGGGGGGGGGCTGCTAGGAAATAAAGAAGGGGGGGGGGGGGTTGTCATTAATAAGGATGACTCAAATATTTTTTTTGGTGGTAAAGGGTCCTAGAAAAAATGGTTGTGTGTATGATCAGGAATTGTGGTGTATGGGTGTGTGTGTAATAAAATAAAAGGTCAATTAAAAAAAAAAGTCTGTTGAATTTATGAAATCATTTATTGGTTTTCTTTGAAATGGCAGGACATTTTTTGGGCGGAGGAAGGGTGAGGGGTGAGGTCAAATATTTCGAGGAGTGAGTGTGTCAGTGGATGACTTGGTATGTATAACAGAGGGGAGGAACTCTCAGGGAACGGGTGTGTCGGTCAAAGGGAGAGGGGCTCTTGGGGTATGAGTATGAGAAATACCTGCAGCATGGGTAACAACATTTATATATAATTTCGCTAAGCAGTCAAGTTTATCTCTAAAAATTGAGAAACTGTGGGAAATAGATAGATTCTGAGTTGGCCGAACCAAATTGAATCACATTAACTATGCCCTCAGATTATAAAAACCTGTTAAAAAAGGTTCTTACAGTGGAATTCACGTAGCTCCAATTCCCGATTGAACTGTTTTCCTACTGCCACTCGGCCATGATGGAACAATCAGCGGAATCACATGACAGTTTGACAAATTGAATTAGTAGGCTGCATATTGCTGAGGGGGGAGGAAGCTCTCAGGGTATGGTTGTGTCAAAGAATAACTTGGTATGTGTTGTGAAGGGTTGGAGTGGGGGGAATTCGCAAGGGGGGGGGGGGGAGAGGGGGCTCTCAGGAAATGGGTGTGTCCGAGAATAAATTGGTGTGTGTTGTGGAGTGTGGACGTTGGGGGTCCTCGCGAAGGGGTGGGGGAGGGGGTTGCTCTAAGGGAATGCATGTGTAAGAGGATAACCTGCTGGAATGGTTTGTCGGAGGATAATTTGGTTTGTGTTGAGGAGGGGGCGGGAAAGCTCTCAGGGAATGGGTATGTTGAAGAGGATGACTTGATGTGTGTTGCAAAAGGGAGGGGCATGGGTGTGCCAGAGGATAGCTAGATGTGTGTAGCAAAGGGGGAGGGGCTCTCGGGGTATAAGCGTGTCAGAGGATAACGTGGTGTGTGTTGCGGAGGGGAAGAAGCGGGTGTGTCAGAGAATAATTTGGTACATACTGCGGTGGGGGTGGGGGGGGGGGGGGTGGTTGGCTGCGTATAGGGAATTGGTGTATCAGTGAAACAATTTAGTGTTGTGGAGGGGGCTATGGGTGTGTCAGAGGATAGCTTTCTATTCTTTGTGCTTTCTTATACGATAACTAGTAGATATAAATTTCGTAGATTTTACGATGTACTCTAACGTTAAATTTCAGTAAATGTTATCAGCTTGGCTATACGCTAGAGTAGACATGCTAGGAGAGCATTTATAACAACATTTCTAATCAACTATAGTTTTACCAAAATGATGGTTGGTAAGTCTAAATCATCAAATATATAAATGATACTGCATAATCTTCCCAATTATATAAAAAAAGGTCATTGTCACGTCATTGTTACGTCAATAATATCGATGTTATGTTTAAAATGTATCGACAATGTGTGCATTGATGCATGTTCCACTTGTTACCTTTGTAGGCAAATGTTTCCGGATATGCGTATGATAGAAAATTAATATTAGATGATATGGACAATTTGTGTTACCTGGAATAACAGAAGTATCACTCCGACGGAATTAAATAGATTACGTGTTATTGACCGTTAAGTGTTGAAGCTTTGCTGACCTGAGAAGTGTATTCTAGGTAGCACGGAAGCAGGGTCAAGGAAGAAAAACGTAAACAGTTTTGGTTGGTGCAACAACTAAGTATTTATTAGTGTTAAGTGAGAGGTTCCATCCCGCTACTATGTAAACGATGAGTAGCGAGCATTAAATTATGAGTACCGGTAAATATCGTCATGATTGCCCATAACGCGGCCCGTGCATGGAATTCCCAAGGGACTATAGCCTCCTTGTCACGAGACGTGAGCTAGGTGGTTTATGAGTCGATAGTCCCTAGGGACTTCCCATCGGTCCTCGCCCAACAATCTGTTAATTGATATTTACTCTACATAAAATTTGATTACACAAATGGAATGTGAAAGGTGTGTCAAAATAAAGTTTAACATGTTTACATTCTACAAAATGATAAATGTCCTCTCATTATTTCAAACTAAGCCCGGGATGTTTACATTATAAACATGGATACATTTACGAATGTACATGAATAATACTATAACAATCTTGAGTACAACTCATGGCTTAAAACCTGTTTATATAAAAATATGATTATATACAAAACCCCCTCTTCACCATACGACTTGACTAAATGGTGATATGTTACAATAGGGAGTGGAGGGTGGGAAAAATGAAAATATTAAAACCGATAAATTTGGAGAGAAGATGCCGGGGTGCATGTGAGCGTCCCGAGAAACAAACTTTGAATGAAGATTCACAACTGCCGGTAGCGAAAATCACGGATTAGCGCTTCCACACCTTCGTGTTTCGCGCGCATCGCTCGGAGCACATCACGTGACGTAATTGTTCTCCAGATGACGCCGTTGACACAGTGATTTTCGCACCTGTGAAGTTGTGCGCGGCTCCGACACTTTGACACCGGTAAGCCGCTTGTTTCTCACGGTTGCGCCTCCTGCATCTCTCAACGCCCTGCTCTCTTGTTTGCCGCAACTTCCTTGGCTCTGACTCCATAGCTTGCAACTGTTCACGGATATCTCTGCTTAATGAAAACGAAAGGTACCCATCATGTCCAATCCTTTGTGTGTTATGCGTTTTCAATAACATTGATCGTTTATGTCAACAAAGTAGATATTCTGATCTTGACAAAGTCATGCACATCATCACGTACTTATCATGACGGACAATGGCCGATCCTGTGTAGGGATAAATTACATTGTGTCATAAATCCATACAGAATGGACAACTTATATACTCTTACGTTACAAAAGAGTACCCATAATTTCTCCTGAATTGGTGATTTTGTGAGCCATGATTCGTCTGCGGCCGTTAAACAAAGGTGTAATACATACATCGTATTTTCTAATTATCATATTGTTCTCAAATACAAGTTAAAATATAAGTATTTAGGGCTGTACAACTTCATAGCAGTGATGAGCAATGATATACAAAAACGCGAGTGTATATTTTGGTAGACGTATCGTTAAGTTCTTCATCTGAAAGGACTTTATTAGCATTTTTCTTATAATAATTTTTCGTATAATAATTGAATGAAATTCAAAAAACCTATACTCGATGCGAATTTGCAGTTAGCAGGACAATGAAAAAGGTGTAAATGTTCATTAAACACATTTCATAATTTTGCTCTGGCCATATATCTAAAAGGAAATGTTTAGAGATACCGTACCGTAAACCCTAAATCATGATATAGCTATAACAAGTGACAAGCTTCGTGATTGTTATCACAAACGAAATGTATCGAATGATATTTGAACATGATTCTATTCCGATGCCTCATAACTAAGATTATCTGTGTTTTGAAAGTTTTGGATACATATTAGTCGATGATGTTTCAAGAGATAGCTTGTTTTATAACAGGAGACTTAGAACATGTATCTATTATATTAAGATATAGTAGGGCATATATTAATTCTACTACTATTATCGTCTGATGCCCTGGACATTTGCATTTAACACTGTAAGCTGGGAAAAATGCGATTTGATCTTATTCAAGTTGGTAGATTGTTAGATAATTAATGATACAGTCCATGTATATGTGCGCAGTTTGTGCATATTTGTAATACATTTATTATATTTCAGCCTCACATCAAATTAGATATCACCAAACGAGTCCGGTGTTGATTAAATATTGCTTTATAAAATGATGATTGTCATTTTCGCAGCGTACTAATTGCATAATTTGGGCTATAAAATAAGTAGATAGTTTGATATCACGCATGCCTAATTACGACAATTATATGATAAATTCAAGGTTTGTATAAATGTTACTAATGAAAGCTGCAATAAATCTTTGAATAATCACCTCATTACCTCACTCCTTGTTACTAGGTTTTATATCTGTGAGCATCCACTGTTACATAAATGCGGCAAACATTTATTCGATTCCAGGACCGAGGTCTGTACAGAACCATGTGTGCTATGAATCCCATCCTTCTATTCGCCATCTTAGCCACTGTGTCAGTTGTGGCAGGAGAAACATTTGAAAACCCATACGAAGAAACTAATTACTTGGACAATCACAGAAGATCCGAAAATGACCATGTTAAACCAGGTATCAAAACGAAGTGATAAAATATACATTTTTATTGGATCTTTGGGCGTTAAAACATATATTGAATCATACTTTTTGAGTTAGAACTATCCCACATAGCCTACGTTGCTTTGATAGAATATTTAACCTAAAAAAGTGCATAAATCTATGAAAATTACATATTTACAGGAGCTTGTACTTATGATGGCATATATTACTTGGATGAGCACATATATATGATATGTAGACATGGCTACTCACAGATACATTCCTGCAATGAATATCAAGAAGAGAAATGTCTATTAGAAGCTGAAGAGTTGTACCTGGGAGAGAAGCGTCAGAGCAGAAACAGGAGGTTTGTCCTGGAAGGGTAAGTAGCGCCATATAGGCTATCAATATTACATGTCTAATGTGGAACTAATTCAGTGTTTATAAGGTCGATTCTATTTCTTAAAACTCAACAATTAGTCCTCTGATTATGATGATATTCATTGTCGCATTCATTCTATTATTTTTTTCCAGGGATGTTATAAACCTTTGAGATTGTTGCATAAATACAGGCCATTGTTGCATATATTAATATGTTTATGTATATCAACTGTACAACAATTTATTAACGTAAAGTAATAATCATATCAGTTACATGAAATATTAAGATACTAGAAATGTAAACCAGGATTTTGTATGAGTTGACTAAATAATTAATACTCGAAAAAAATTAGTTAAGTCATTCGAAAATAATGACCCTAAAACATGCATGACTACACATGTAATCCGATTACCTATTGCTCCAGATTCATTAAATGCCTGAATATTCAAAGCACAGCAAGATGCTAGGAAATATGCCCTTTTCATGAAATGGTAAACGTTTGGATGTATAACTGAAAAGTTGAACACGCAAACGACTGTTTGGAGCTATAAATAATCTTGTGATTTACAAGTCTCAATTATGTACATGAGCATCCCCTTAGTGTTAAGTTGACATTGGCTTAGTTCGAACTGTGACATGTTCTGTAATAGGAAATACATACGAGAAAAACTACAAGAAACTAATTTCTTTGACAATCAACTTTGACCAGCGCAGACCAAGTATTGTAAATAATGACGAGAGAAAGTGTTCAGCAGTAGATATGGTCCTCGGACAATTTGTCGTCTATAGAATCGTTTTTTTGCAAGGTACTGTGTTTTTGATTGAGTAGACCACATAACCTGTATATACATCTTATTCCTTGATCAATGCCTTCTTACAGGATTTAGTAATTATGACGGCATATATTACTTGGATAAACGCACATATACCATATGTACACATCGGTTCTCACATATACATTCACGTAAAAGTTATGATAATGAGAAGTGTTTGATAGAACTAATAAGTTGTAATTGGGGAAACGCAGACGTGCAGAAACATAATACATATTGTAAAAGCGTTAGTGATAACATTTGCATTGTTCAGTCGAAACAAAATACAATCGGGAATCAGATTCTGTTGTTAACTGGTCAGCTGTTCATGTACACTGTTTAAGGTCGCAGTATGTTAAACAATAAATGTATGTTTTCTGTGATATAATGTTTTGGACATAACATGCAATATCACAGCTCCAAACGGCTTTCCCATGTTAATCAAATATTGCCCTAAACTGTGGTATATACTACTGTATCGCAATCCGGGATCTTGCCGTATCATAGCAGCGGGAGTCGGGAAGTTAATTTTAGAGGTCATGGGCTTCAGGATGGAAGTTGTACATCGTTTAAGTGATCGAGAAGACTTTAAAGTTATAACGTTAAATGTATTTCGTATAGAGGGTTGAACTGAGGTATGTGGACTGTTTTGTGTTATTGTTAAGTGGTTTTGTAAATCTAAAGTTGATAAAGATGTGGTATGAAGTTTTGAAGTACATGTGTGAAGAAATGCTATGTTTAAATGGATGTAATCTGTTAATTTCAGTTTTAACCAATAAACGTTTAAGACGTTTGTCATCAAGAGACTTCTTTATTGCGTGATACCAGTGTGATTCAAGCTTCTTCTGAAATATTTCAAGCTACGTTAATTCTCAGATACGTGATTTATTCTTTAAAAAACCTATGACGTAACATAAACCAATCAAATTTAAATGCTCGGTGTGTGTCGCACTAATGGCATAGCTCTCGCCAATTCAATTAGTTTATAGTTTGATATCATTTGTATGTAATTATGGCATTTTAATGTGCAATTCTAATTAAAATACGAATGTAACTAATCAAAGCCTGCCATAGATCGGTAATTAATTACCTTATTACGTCACTCCCGATATTTTTATGATCATCCACTCAATTTGATTTATTCAATACCAGGACTGAGGTGCGTTCAGAACCATGAATAATATGAATCCTAGCCTTTTATTTGTCATCCTTGCTGCTGTAACAGTTGTCACATGTTCATCAATAGGGAGCACATACGAGGATAATGTCATACCGGAAATTAATTACTTTGACAGTCATTAGAGATCCGATATTGACCAGTCTAGACCATGTATTTGACGAATATATCATTATAAATCATGTTTAGCTTTAATAAATAATATACACGCCTGGTAACATTATACAGTTTGATAAGTACAGTTTTTCAGGAGCTTGTGCCTAATATTTGACGGCATAATATCACTTGGATAAGCGCAGATATATGATATGTAGATATGGGTACTCGCACATCCATTCTTGTGATAAAGATGATGATGAGAAATGTCTGAAAGAAGCTAAGGAGCTTTATCTGGGAGAGAAGCAACTGCAGAGGAGCAGGAAACGAATTATCATCGTGTAACTACCGGTTTATTACTTTCTGACATTTACTGGGAAAAGTCATGTGACAACTAAGAGTTTTCCATAATGAGCCTCAGGTGTACATGAATTGATATTGATAAGCTGAACTAGAAATCTAAAGATGTAAGCGTTCGTATTTAGTCAATAAATTTTACCTTTATGCTCATATTGTTAGTGATTCTCTTGACGTGTAAGACGGCTGAAAATAGTTAGTTCATCCTTCCCCCAATCCTGATAACTGGAAACAAATTTTAAATTTAGTTAAAATGTTGCATATAAGATGTCTGAATAATGTGTTTATATGTCCTGAAAAATTGAAAGAGTTAATTATTCTGTACAATATTCGTTGTAATCTTTTCGTGCAATGTGGAATCAATTATGCAATAAGAAATACAACAAATGTTTGAAATTATCGACCTGTGTTATGCCAACTTTTGTCATTTGTGAATTGACGAAAACTGTTGACGAAATATCCACTCATCATATATACAGAGCCTCCAAGCATCTCTATTTCAAAAGACGCCAGACGAGGACGGCTTTCCTTCCTTTATGCTTCACTGGCATATGTCTCTTAGAATTGATATAAATAAATTTAACACTTTTTCTAATGTCTAAACAGTATTTCATTACTATTGATATTTTACTGTATGCAATTGCCTCAAACAGTTGCTATCCGCCTGATAATAGTCTCTCCCTTCGCCCTCATTAATCCCACACTGCAGATAAAATAATCGCTGAGCAATCAGTGAACCGTTTTATTTAACAAAAACATTTCCTACCTACCGTCGAGAATTTATCGTGACTGTTCATGGTATAAATTCCCGAATGTCAGGATCGTAAATTTTTAATTCCAAGACATACTAAAACTGTGGTTGAGTATTGTGGGACTAATAATTAGCATCAAGTAGTATATCAAGTAGTGTATGAAATAATATCGAACTAGATAGTTATCAGGAAAAACATGCCTGAATATGATTAATAAGCTATTTTATTGCACACACAAGTAAATGCATTCTTCAGGCTCGGCAGTTCCTCAAACAATCCGCCCTTGCACTGCCCCCCCCCCCCCCCAAAAAAAAAACACACACAAAAAAAACCCACATCAACAACAACACAACAACTCGCCGTTCTTGGAGTTTTGATCGCAAACCCAGCAGTTGTACTGAATGCACTCAAACAATCGGGTAAGATACCTAAAGAGATATGTTACGACCAGGCTCTAACTAATAAACACTAATTACTAATCAGTGACGACTAATCATTGCATATATAACGTATGACACTTCTTTGTATTCGTTGATGTAAATAAAGTTTCATGAATAACTTAACCACGAGGACCACAAATGTAGCGATGTGAGCCAGCGGCATTGAAGCCTCTGATGTTGTATATAATGAGTGTTCTATTAGCGTACTTGTTAGACGGATGGGACATCCAACTGCAAGTATAATTACTTGTATACTGTGTTTATAATATCACACGGAATTTACCATGCCTCGTAACGTTTGTTGCCTGGTCTCTCTACGTGATAGTCTAGATAGTGTTGAAATTATTCTATGTTCGGGATTCCCCGAAGTAACTGCCAAATCTCTAACACCCTTATTCGAAATTTAAATTAAAGTTGGTTTGCAGAAAGCCTCCGAACACTTCGCACGTTGTATTACTATCGTCATGATCGCACATAAATAAAGTATTCCATAGAAAATCTTGGACTCTATTACCTAGAATAACTTCAACATTTAATGCGTGTAGAGCAACCAGAGTACTTAATTAGGACACAGTTATTTTTGTGTAAATAATGTATGGAGTTGGATGGCCGAACATTGAGAAAAATAGGAATATCATTATATGTTCACATAGTTTATTAATGTTTGAATCAACCACACTGAATATTGAATTGGTCAGGTTGAGGTTTGAAGCGCTACCCAAAAATAGAATATAGACAAACATTTGTTGAACGGATGTTAATTTGATATATCTAATGAAATTAAGGAAATACCAAAGGTATCGAGGACAGAGACCAATTTTTTCAATTATCCATGATAGTCCCTATGAACTAATCAAAGTCTCTTACACCTCATTAGCTTAAACAAGTATTGCCGGTAGTAACCTGGGTAGGTGGTTGTGTGATGTGTCTCAAGCTCTGAAGTATTGTCATGCTCTGTCGAATCCCTTTTCCCGCAAACTGAAGACAATTTGGCTATAATAAAGACACCCGAAGCAAAGTTGAATTGAAAGAAATATACTGGAAGTTTTCTCCACTTCGAAATCAAGAATTAATGATTTCTCGAATGATATACCCGTCGCAGGAAATAAGGGGTGTAGATAAAAGGTATTTTGACGCAAAAAAAAGTTTTGTGCATTACCTTCTTTGATATGTAACGCTGCAGTTGGCTTGAATGCGCTCAAATCTATCAGCTCTGAAACCTCTAGTTTCATGTTACTGGCGAGCCCATACATTACTCTAATATAATACTATTACTAGTCAGTGACATTGCGTGCAGATTTGCAATCTCGTGTATTCATCACATAGACTGTTATACGGCATTACGGCAGTTGAACCGAATGCCCCACACATATCAGTTTAGATTTATACAGTGGCAGGTTATGAAGAGTTGCATAACTCGGTATAATTTAAACCAATTACTAGTCGGTGACGTCCGATCATTGCATATATAACGACACTCCTTTGTATGAATTAATATCTATGAGCTTGCATAACTAACTTAACGAACATGAAAACACTCATGACAGCCAAAAATACTTGTACTAGCACCTTTTTCTTGATTGTGCTGACAAAACGATAAACCGACTGGTTTTTGTTCACGCCGTGACAGTTATGTGAGTGTTTGGCAGATGGGAAATACTCAGGTGCTGGGTTTTAGGTAGGTTAGGTCAAAGGTTTATAGAACATCATGATAGAGAGGGAAATATGGTTGTGGAAAAAAACTTATTTACCTAAACTTAACATTCTCACATGTAAACAGTAAATCAAAACATTTCACTTTCAAATACATTCTATAGTTCTGTAGCCTGGGTAACGTTGTGAATAAATCGCGTCCTGAATTCGAGAGAGTATGTTTTACTGCATTTATTCTAGCCTGCCACTGCAATTGCACTGGATGCATTTCACTGTAAGAAGTCAAACAAGTCAAGTGACATGTACCTGATAGACTACAGATGTGTTATAATGTGAACACATTACTAGTGCCGACTATCACGTGTGGAATGTCCATATGTTATAAAATCACTAAAGATTGAGGGTGATTCCATAATTAATTGAACTCGAATTCAGACGGCTATGAAAACTATGTGTATATGAACTGTGAATTATGCTAATAAATAATGTTGCCCTTTAACCATAATTGCCGCCACAATGCAATTGTAATTCAGTTTCCAACAAACCTGTTCATAGATAGTCTGTCAATGCTTACTAATGATCAGTGTAGCCCAGAGACGTCTGAAATGACGCTAGCTATTATATTTTTTAATTAGATATCGTATTGTAGAAACTTTGGAGCCTCGAAGGCATTTCAATGGTGAAAGTTTTCTCATTTAGCACCAAGGTAGGCGGTCATGAAAATACTCTGAATTATTCATTATGTTAAAAGAAGTGTTGCCCTTAAACCATCATTGCCAACAATATTAATGCACATGCAGTACAATTACAAAAATTGATGCTTCATAAATATATTTGTTTGCCTTAAGCTTCGTGTCTAGATTCAAGATGATTATAAATAACTGTCATATTGAATATCAGTCCGCTAATATCAAATGCTGAACACTGTAATCGTGAACTTCTTAGAATGGCACTAAATGTTGAGTATCGTATCGGCGGAGTCTTATATTGGAACTTCATATTTGTTTTGCTGGTGATAGTTTGCTTGGGACACACAAGAGCAGGTGTATTGATTGTATAACATTTAATGTTATAATAATTCGGCATTTGTCTAGTCCATATATATTCCTATTTCTTTTTATGGAAAAAGCATAATGTTATTGATAAAGTTATTATAATTTGATTAATATTTTCCAGATCCTTTTGATTATACCACTTACTATAATATCCGTGATCGGAGCCAGCTTGCTTTCAACTACCACTACTCATATGATTACCGGAGTGGTTTTCAATTCCCCCGACCATCCTTTGTTAACTCTATCGGTGGAATTGAAGGACAAAATGTAGATGGCAGATATAGGGTGGACGGTTCAAAAAAATCTTTCAAGCCTGTAAAGAAAACCAAATATGTGCCAGTAGTGATCAAGAAAAAACAGAAAAAACGTATGTATCACTCGGATGTTTGGGTCAAAAGAAAATAAATTTCTCAACCACAACTGAGATTTGTTAAAGTTTTGGTTTAATATTTGCAGGAAAGATTTTGTCAATTAACAAAGGAGTTTTTGTGCTTGGAGGAACCCAAGTCTTTGGGAAGTTCACCTCTCTGAAAGCTTGCATGAAGGCTTGTGCAGCTTCTCCAAGCTGTTTCGCAGGAGATTACAACCCATGGGTGGCAAAATGTTATTTCCATAGCAACGTCACTGCCTGTAATGCAATGTCTTCCCACAGCAAAATTACTCACTTCAAGAAAGTTCCGTGTAGTAAATATAATTTCATTTATTTGACCGCCACCCAAATGATATGATTTTTTGTGGTTTTCCAATATCATACAGCATGTATATATATCATTTAATCTGCAGCTGTCACGGATGCGCCAAGAGGGAGAATAATCCTGGGAGCTCATCTCTTTGGCACCGTAGAACAGAAGGGTATCGATGATATATCCTCTTGTCTGAAGAAATGTGCCAACCTTGGACCAGGAACCTCCGGAGCAGCCACAGCACCTACCGCCTTAGCTGCTGATGCTATCTTTGGTAATGTGCAAATATGTTATGGGATCAACTATGATTTTAGCTCTCACAAATGCTACTTTATAATTGGAAACTTTCCACGTATGGGAGCGGTGGCTGATAGAGGACCAACAAGTATATGTCCGATATCAAGAGGTTTTCCTGTCAAAGTACCAATAGACCTACAACCCAATCCATCAACCATTACCATCATACTATGTAAGTTTTTACAGTCCAATTTATTCACATTTTTCCTACTATGCTATGCAATCATGTAAAAACTAGTTCACCTGTCATTACTATTGTTCTATATTTAAGTTTATAGAATAGCTTCACATGTAAACAGTGTTCATGGTAAATTGTATTTCTATACATATTGAGGCAAATGAAAAGGAATTGTTTTGATACATCTCCTTGAAACTTCTAGGTCCTGCTGTTGGTCCGATGCCGCTCCCTGTATTTATTTAAGGCGATTACAGTATAGCAACTGAATTGTATACATTTAATGAAGAGGCTGCCTAATTCCATGAGTATTAATAAAAGCATTTAGAAGAAATGTTGGATTACTTTTGTTGTGTCCTTCGTCATCCTTATTGCATCCCTATGCCGGTTTTCTATAACTTTTCAATAATCAAATGTTGCGACAAAAACTAGTTTTAAGTTAGGGTTTTAATCACTGTAGCGGCAATCCGACGTTATATTTCTTATCAACCAAACCGGACGCGGTTAAAATCTGCGAAGATTACTAGGCGGACACCATGCAACAATTGTATATTTGTATACTCATTGTTTGTACCCAAATAGTCTGTTTCACAACACCATTTCAATCTAAATGTCAGATGCATATTGAGATTCAATCCATGCAATTAATGAATCAGACACTAAAAGGTATTTAGTTAGCTTCTATAACGTCCTGGTCAGGCTACACTGCTAGATGTAATGTATGACAGTAGTGAACTGTGGTGATCTCGGTGCTACCGTCGGCGTAATTGTCCTTATATATCAATGAACATGGTATACAGTGCTTGTTTACAATGAAGATACGCCTAGGCTAATATTAAGCTATTAGGTATTACGTGCCTTGACTACCTGTAATAAAGAAAACCTATTCATACTAATTAACTTTTTAATTATGTTTCTCCTTTGGTATAACATCGGAAGCAAATGCAGCGAAATCGTGGATGTCTGTGCCTACAGAAGTACGTGGCTTTGGCGCATATATGATAGAAATTAATAATCTTTTTTAATGTGTACTTGTTCGTGGAATACAGTGAATTAGTGAGTGCATCATGACATATTGAAAGTTGGTATTAACATCAAGTTCTAATTTACAACAATCTGTGTATATAATTATGTAAATATTTACATATAAACTGTCTTTGATTATCAAACCGTATATGGTTTAAGATATTTATATAATTATATATTTTCTACCTATCTGAAAGACTGATGAATACAGTGCTGTCAGTCTGAACGCCATCTCGCCATGAATTGTCCTAGACTATTTAACTCTATTTGACTATTCAAATTTCTATTTCATGCAGCCCTTGATGTCCCATAGAATGTATAAATCGCGAGAAATGTCTGCGGGTATGCGTCCTTGGGAATTATAAGTTAGCTTGTGTAATTAGAAGTTCGAACAATGTTACTCTGTACCATACAGGTCACTATGCTATATATCAAGGTGTATACGGATTTAAACTATACAACCATGGGCTGTTGTAAGCTATATTTAGAAGGTTTGCATTCACACAAGTCATCTCTCATAGAACTATCAGCATGCATGATTATATTGTAATGTTTTTTAGCCTACCGAACAGTAAACAATGATGCTTGTCCTCAGTCACCCTTCTCCCAGTCTAGTAAAACGTACTCAGGCATTCGACGTCACCGTTTCAGTCCGACTTCGTGAGCCAATCAAAGCTAGAATTGACTGAACTTCGTGAATTATATCTAAATGTTTCCGCGGTAAAATACGTTGATGTATGCTATTTATGTATCAGACAGCAAACAGATCACAATCAGCTCAGCCGATTGTCTTGCTAATGAATTAATATTAAACTCCTGTAAACAACAGTCCTGTATACAAACTGTATTTACGTTTGATGTATTCACGATAAACAAACATGTCAGTTTATTGGTAAGGAAGTGCTTGTATTCAAGTAAACCTTGCTTCTGGTATAGTTTTAGTTGTAGCTTTCCTAGCCTAATGTCGCATATTTACTGTTAGTATAACTAAGGTAAGCATATTTCTCTTCAAGTGTGACTTGGTCAAGGTCATTCGCGATACAAGTCATGCCTACTGGGGTTCAGGTGAGGTGAGCAAGGTGATCTCATCAGTTTAAAAGTCAAGGTCACGCCAGGCACAAGTCATGCCTCCCCGAGTCCAGGTTAGGTGAGCAAATTCACCTGATCAGTGCAATGTAGTCCAAGGTCAGACGCTGTCTCAGTGTCCTTGATTCTTTGTCCGGATGAAGGTATAAAATGTTTTACGGTAAGATACCCGCTATACACACCGACCCCGCTCTCCTTAATACAGGTTAGCGATTAGGTTTCCTCTACCGATTCACAACTGTTTGAATCACAGATTTTCAGAATGATGTTGAAATGCTGCATTTTGACGGTCTTGCTCGCACTCTGCCAAGGTACTGTATTAACAGATCCTTCTATTTTTTATGCTTTTATTAATATGATTCCTACACCGCATATGTCTCCTAAATGTCTCATACTCTACTGTTGAATTCAGGTGATGAAGCTAAGCCGCATCTTGTGATCATTCTTGCCGATGATATGGGTATGTGTACTAAATAATCCGCAATATTCCGCAAATGAAAGCTTCGCATTCTGGCGATTGATAAACTTTTAAACTCGATCTTTTGTCGTAAATTAACTTCAGGTTATAACGACATTGGCTACAACAATGCGGAAGTTTTGACCCCTGACATGGACGCCATAGCTAATTCAGAAGGGATGATTCTTACCAACAATTATGTGCAAGCTGCATGTACGCCGTAAGTGCCTTTTCAGTCGTCATAACCATGACGTTTTCATTAATTACGATTCTTAATATTATTTGATCTCTTCTTTAACATTTCATGCAACGTATTTAATATATGTTATTTGTAAACAATTAATGAAATGCGCTTTTAAATACTAATCAAGAAAGAACACCGCACTTTCTATGTGAGATCCATAATTATGTATCGGGATAAATATTTTCCTGATTGCAGATCGCGGGCTGCCTTGATGACGGGACGATACCCGAGTGCTATCGCCCTGCAGGTAGGGCAACCGGCCGGGGATTTCTGCACATCTGGCAATTAATTCAGCCACATATGGATAACAATGCACTTACATGTTAAACTTTGTTGCAGCACGGAGTTCTCTCTGGATTCTCCCCGCATTGTCTGCCCACTGATGTGCCGCTGATGTCTGACAAACTGAGGGGCGCCGGTTACCAGACTCACCTTGCGGGAAAGTAAGTAGTCCTTTTATTCATACTACTACTGTAGCGGTTACCAGACTCATCTCGCGGGAAAGTAAGTAGTCCTTATATTCATACTACTACTGTAGCGGCTACCAGACTGATCTCGCGGGAAAGTAAGTAGTCCTTATATTCATACTACTACTGTAGCGGTTACCAGACTGATCTCGCGGGAAAGTAAGTAGTCCTTTTATTCATACTACTACTGTAGCGCTTACCAGACTCACCTTGCGGGAAAGAAAGTAGTCCTTTTATTCATACTACTACTGTAGCGGTTACCAGACTGATCTCGCGGGAAAGTAAGTAGTCCTTCTATTCATGCTACTACTATAGCGCTAACCAGACTCACCTTGCGGGAAAGTAAGTAGTCCTTTTATTCATACTACTACTGTAGCGGTTACCAGACTCACCTTGCGGGAAAGTAAGTAGTCCTTTTATTCATACTACTACTGTAGCGGTTACCAGACTCACCTTGCGGGAAAGTAAGTAGTCCTTTTATTCATACTACTACTATAGCGGTTACCAGACTCACCTTGCGGGAAAGTAAGTCATTTTATTCATAGCAAGGAATTTCGACTATAAAAAGGACGGCACCTGGTTAGTAATGCCGCAAATGGCTCTCGAACACTGATCTTTGTCTGCGACTGGACAAACTTATCTAATCAGCTTGTCGCAATGTAACATACTAGACCAAGTTATTTCAAATAGCTAAAGCCGCGCTTGGAGTCCTAACGGAAATTCTAACGGATTTCAGAGGAGATTTTCCACGTTATAACATTTACTCGGAGTATCTTATCTTATGACTCTCCACAAACCAGCCACGTGCAGTTACCGTGATAGCTGCATTTAATGTAACTAGTATGACATAGTATTATATGGCTCAATCAGTGCGGATAAATCGTATATACCAAGAAAACATTATTTTCTTTTGCTTCAAAATTGTCAATATCATATAAATTATTTTAATAATGTATTTAACTTCAACACATATGACATGTAGTTTCCAGATATCATAAGTTTGTAAATGTTATTTTAGATACTAAAATCAACCCATTATTAGTTTGAAAACCTGTTATTGTCTACAACACTGAGGTGTCGCGAGTCGTTCTGAAATGTCACGGGTTATATTTCCTTGTTTGTTTCACAGGTGGCATCTTGGGACATGCAGCTGGAACTGTACTCCCACAGAGAGGGGGTTTGACACTTTCCGCGGCATGTACGAGGGTGCTGGTGATTTCTACTCACACCGATACCTAGGCGGCTACGATTGGAGAAACCAAAACCAAAGCGACACGTCTGTTATTGGTGGTAAGACAAATCTGACAACTATAACAAATGCCAGATATTCCCAATTTACTGTAAATGGTATCATTATATTACCTGTGTTTATATCCTTCTAAAACATGGCCTGAAACAGTTACGTCCGTTTTAATGGCTGGTAACAATAACGATGCCATATATTCTTCATGATTCAAATGTGTATGTTTTTTGTTACATATATACTTTCGTGATTACCTATACCATCATCATGATTCATAGTTTACACAACGGACGTGATCAGGGATCGGGCTCTGGAGATTATCACTGATTACGAGGGTGGAGATAATCCCTTGTTTTTATATTTGGCCTTCACCGCTCCGCACACCCCCCTGCAGGCACCGCAGCAGTACAAGGACATGTACCCGGATCTGCCGGAGCCACGGAAAACTTATCTAGGTGTGTAACGATATACTACTGTATAATCACAAATCTTCTGTAGCCAAAATTAATGTGTTTGACACATCTCATTCCGGGATCTTATATTTGATTTGATTTCAGCAATGGTGACTGCAATGGATGACGCTGTGGGGAAAATTGTTCAGGCCATGAAGGACAATGGATTGTGGGACAACACTTTTCTCATGTTCTCGTCCGATGTGCGTCATCATGTATTCATGATAAATATTTTAACACCATGTTACATACAACAATAGTTATTGATATAATTCAATGACGATTTAGATTTATTAATATAGGATTTAATCGTGTTTGCAGAATGGAGGAGAACATGGTGGACATGCCAGTAATTTACCACTGCGAGGAGGGAAAGCGAGTCTGTTTGAAGGAGGCAATCGCGTACCTGGATTTGTTGCTGGGCCAAAGGTGGCCAATCCTGGAAGTGAACACGAGGGGTAAACAGCAGTTACTGTCCTGCTTACCAAACGGGATGCATACAAGGGATGCTCACCTTCTGTGGCTGTATATCTCTTTCCTTGATCATATTCATTTCAGACTGTTCCACATCACTGACTGGTTACCAACGTTTCTGTCAATTGCGGGAGAAAAATATGGCAAGAAGTGACCTGACCATTTTGATATTGAACACAGTTTACGTTTAATATTTGTATGATAATAAAATTTTCTAATTAATTTGCAGATAAAAAGGATTTTAACGGGGTGGATCAGAGTAAAATGTTGCTGAAAGGAAAGAAATCAGATAGAGACGAGATCATCTACAATGTGGACATTGAAACGACTGGTGTATTTTACTTTGGAAATGCAGCGATAAGGTGGGATAGGAAATAAGTCAATGTGAACCTTATTGTTTTCTCAGAAATACTGACAAGCAATGCTTGCTCGTCCAGGATTAATGATCAATAGTGTATGTACAAGCGATTATGCATCACATTTGATGTTATTCAAGTTAATTAATTTAGAGTATATATTGCAGGCAGGGAGATTTGAAGATGATCTGGGGGTTTCCAGGGATGGTGGACGGATACAGCCCGAATTTGATCGTGTTTGAACAAAATGACGACTATCTTGAACTCATCAACACAACTATTGCCAACTATACGGACCTACTCGATCCAAGGCCTAGCACGGTATCTTAGTTAGTCTTTTTTTTGACACGTGACAGCAACTAAAGTTCATTAGTAATATCCTCCATATGTATGCGATATATGTATGAAACAATCGCATCTGCTATTTTTAAGCCCTGTTATACTTGTTGCCCCCTTAAATATGTATTTATATCCTCCATAAGCAATATGACGGTCAAGTGAGTTTGATATTAAAACTCAAATCTTTATTTGTTATTTGTGCTTATGAAAGTCATTATTGTTAAACATGACTATTTGTTTGACACCGTGTTTGTACAGAAACATTTTACCGATAGTACTGGCTGTCCCCACAAGAGATTGCTAACCAGCAGGAGATAGTAAACCTGCTGGGTATTGAAGGGATTACAGCAGAGGAGGTCGAACATGGTAGAGGACAAGTTCTACTGTTCAACTTAGCGGGTAATTTCACTTAGCATCTAATAATAATAGTGACAGGTTTAGTGTCCATTGGTCGATGAAGAATTGCAATAAATAAACGTTATTAAATTTCATCTAAAGGTAAGATATATTATATGTTAAACAGCTGATGAAGGGGAACAAAACAACCTGGCAAACAATGAAGAATATGCTAATATCATCAAAAACATGAAAAAGCGCATTGTGGACTACATAAAGGTTTTTTACTTTAGCTTTTAACATTAAATTTTTTGATAATTGGACTTTAATCTTAAAATTGATATCGAATAGATCCAACGCATACAATAGTTCATGTGTTTAAGACTGTTTTAACAAGTTCAAAATTATTTCAAATCAAATTTATTTATTTACAGGCTGACTACCTGGCCCCGCCCGAAAGTATGATGTATTTCTGGCCACGAGTAGCCTCCCCGATGAATTTCCCACCTTTGTTTGCCTGGACTCCCGGCTGGTGTGAGAATGCTGGCATTGACCTCACCACCACACACTGGGACAAGTATGAGGGCTTAGATTAATGCCTTCAGCATTAAAACAATACATCCTGAGTCTGATGAATTGAACAGTAGATCGATATGAAAAGAGCACCCATTGCATTTTTCAAAAAGTGCTACATTTATTTTACTCCTGTAGATTAGGTTTATTTCAAAAGTACAATGTTTTCATACAAATTCACACCATTGTTAATTCTTATTACTATGGAATAATTCATTCATTTAACATTCTTGTTAGAACTCATCTTTTATATGCATTAGATATTGTGAAAATATGTGTTGGAAAAACAAGGTGCAGATCCTGAATTAGAATATCTCTGCCAGACTCATATTCAACTATCATTATCTGCGTTCCTTGTTTCGGATTACATCAGCAATATCAGCGATTATGCGATAATGCTGTTACTAACTATATATCAATTTCGTGGAAAGGATATATTATTGTATCGCAAAATATATGCTGTTTCTTATTACATGGTATGTAGATAAATTATATTTTACTGTGAGAATGAACTAGAATTAATAGGAATTGCCAGCTCTTTATTTATTTGGCGTTTGACATTAACCAATAAAGCCTTTACATACACAAACTTTAAGTGTTACAATCATTCTTTTTGAATCATACGAAGCGTATTTATCCAAGCTGGATATTACAAAATATAAAACACTCATATCTTTTCACTATTTTAAGTCCCATATTTGATTTTCACTAGTTAAATTACACGAAATGTATTTATAATATAAAGAAATTTAATCAAGAGTTGTATCTAATGCTTTCATTTTTCTAACACATGGCTACAATTTGTTAACTATAGGCTACTATGCAAATTGTCATCATGTGTATATTTGCTATAGGATGTAGACAAACTCGCCGCATAACACAGATAAGGTATTATGAATACAGTCTAAAGAAAGATGACATTTGATAGAGATTGTATATCAAAGGGTTAATTAATTAATTGGCATATAGCAATTCTTTTCTATGTAACAATCAGATGTATCTCAACATTCTTTGCCATCCCTAAATACTGATTTTATAAGTTATATGACATTCTTATGAGGTTTCGATACCGTTACATTTTGTGTAAAATAATCAAAAGTGCTGCACCAAGAGGGCATCCAATCAATCGATTTTCATAAACCTTTTGATTATTATTTTTACAATTTGTAATCAACTGTATTAACCCGCATATAAACACTGGGCAGAGGCAACAGCTGGTGAACCGTGTCCAATTAAATGCAAGAATCAAATTGAGCCATATGCAATTGACCTCAATTTAAAGTTAACATATTATTTCCAATTTTACTAGCATCCAAGAGGTTGTTATAGAAGCATACCTGATACTGCTTTCCACAAGTGTTTCTCTAATTAACCATATGCATGTCTTCCCAATGGTCAACATCTGCAGTGCTTGCTGCTGTAAACAGATCATATGTCTTATGTGTGTGATTGTGGGAGAGAGCCACACACAAGGGTTGTGTCTCACAGGCCAGGATGCAATCCTCAGTGTTGCTTCCCTTTGCTGTTACCACTGGCGTGATCGGACAGGAGAAGGTCATAGCGTCTTTCATGTAGCCCACAAATTCCATAGGGGCTCTCACATCTGCCACAAACACAAATATATCGGCTGATTAGAAACTAATTATCATGTATTTATCGATATATTATAACTGATAGTCTTAGGTTACAGATAAATCGGATCGATAGGTGAAAACAATACAATGTATGTATTTTAGAAACCATTATTAATAAACAGGTTCATTTACTAACGAAATGAAACCCCATGGTTACGTTTAAATTGTATAATCCTTACCTGACACATTGCATCTGAGCATCCCGAGGTTCAGGTCTTCAGTTTTAATACTACTTAGCTCCGGTGGAGTAGTGCTGGGAGTCGTAGATAGAAGTAGTCTTCCTGCATTTACAGACAGCAGCATTTCCTTACTTTGACAGTCACATTTGAGTGAGTTGTCCTCTAGATCCACCGCCAATCCCGGGATGAGTTGACAGGCCATAGGTAGCACTGCTATCTGACAGGATGACAGACCTAGATAGGTCAGCTGTTTGTACTGACGTATCTGATGGTTATCGGATTACTGCTAAGATGGTATACGTACTTAGCTATCGTAGTAGAACAGGGTCCCAGTACAGGTATATTTGTCAGTAAATTCCGATCCAGTCTCAATTTTTCAAGGATGGGGAATTTTGAGATAATCTCTAATGGTATATCACGGATTTGCGTGTTCTGAAGGGTCAAAACTGTTATTTGATGTCCGATATTTACCAAATAACTTGGGAATGTGTCAGTAAAATCCATATCATTACTTGATAAAGTTAGCCTTTCTAGTCTTGGTGTAATAAAGGTGAAATCTGGTAACGCCATGAATAAATTGTTGGAAAGCTGTACATATGTTAGGTCCGGTAGAAAGACACTCGGCAGCGATGCCAATTCGTTTTTTCCCGATTCGAGAGTTACCAACGATATTAAGCATCCTAGTCACTGGTGAGGAATGTTGCTGATGTAGTTGTCAAAGCAATTGATCTCAAACAATGACTGATTCAGTGCACACACATTAGGAAATGTTGAGAAACAGATGCTTTCCAAACTGAGGTGGTGTATTTCAGGAAGATACTGCACATTGTCGATATGACAAATCTCGTTATTGTCCAAATTCACTTCTTGTACATCCTGGCTGATGTTGAGAGGGACCTGCGTCAATCCGCCATTATTTAGGCGATATTCCTGTCCATCAGCAATTTGCTTCAGGAGACAATAAACTGCGGCATTGGTGAGAATATACGAAAAATATGTAAAATACAACATTTTATTAGCTAGTGCTGGTCCAAGCTCGCGTTTAAATCTTACTGTAATGAAAGATACCCCTTTGATCACCATACCCAGACTTGTCATTAATATAAGTCAATGGAAGAAAACAGTCCATGTGTACTATGCATCTTTGGCAATTCTGATGTGTTTACAATAGAGTAATTTGTATAAGCAAACCTCGCTCGGTCCGTTTCTACAGCAATCTCGTTACCAGTTGTTTTTACAGAGAAAACCCTGTGAATTTGACAGCAGGCATAGTGGGTAGTGATTGATAGCATTTACATGTACAGTTGAGAATGATTGATATTTGTTTTGATTAATCTAAGTAGGCTAAGCGGAACATATTTGCCCTGCAACGCAATAACTAGGAACATATCATTAGCCTATTTTTTATCATAATGTGTCCACCGCCGAATAAAGTCAGAGCTAACATTGATTTGTTGGAATATTCATAGCGTTTATATGAAATCAAGGCTTTACCAGAAGAGTGTCAGGTGGGCCCATGCATTTGGCAGTCTTAATCAATTAATAATTACATTTTGTCAATATGAATTAATGAATATTTTACCGAGCATTGGAATAATAATGTTTGCAAGAGTGTATAAGGTGGGGGTTCATCGACATGATTGCTTCCATGTAAGTGATCGTCATGGTGAGATATAACTTTGTGAGCTACAACCACGTGAGACAAATCATCAAGTCCGACAGACACATTTTTAAATCTAACAGGGAGACACCTGTTACATGACAATTATGTTTACCGGATGGTTTGAGAAAAACCCTCAAATGAAACTTGCCGCATTAAAGCTGCAGCATCCATGTTCACACAGCGCCCTCACAAATCTCTGCACTGATGCATCCAAAAATGAATTATTACATCCCTTAAGGCCGAGTCATAATTTATGTACCCGGGATGTGTGTTCGTG
>JAXGGS010768199.1:3688-23356 GCA_035585475.1 Armandia brevis
CTTACCCTGAGCAGCGTATCTTTGAGAGCCGTCATCCACCAGAACGTTATAAAAAGGCTGATCTGAACCACGCGGTAATCTGTTCACACCCATCTGTATAATCCAGTGTTGTGAGGCTTTACATCGATGATCCCAGCCATAAACCACGCAGTTATAATCATATCTGTAAGAGGTATTAAAAAAACACACTATAAAAACTATAGAACTCATTAAGGTAAAAAAGGAGGTTGAAGAGAACGTAAAATAAACTCTCCATACAATGGGGTTGGGTTTAACGCGATTTTAGCTAAAACACGGGTCAGTCATGTCAGCTAAATCTGATTTCCATGGCGTTGATAACACGGGTCACCATTAGCAACTCATGGCAGCTGGGAATTTATAATGATTGTATTTTTAGGCTCATTAGACTCATATACATTGTACTTTCATCCCCGTATCGCGATTGATAACATGTTTCTGCAATGGTTACTGTATGGAAATGAATTACCCATTCGGAAGGAATCAAACCTACTTTCTGTGTTTCATAACCATGCCGATACCGTATTCTACATCCGCGTTCACTTCTTCTGGTCGACATTTTGGTTCAACCTAAAATTTATTTCGAATAGGTCATATATACCGGAATGTATAGCCTAGTACATACACTTAAGGATCAAACATAATGTAACTGAAAGGTGCAGATGATAATCATATAATTCACGATTGTAATACCTCGGGTGGCTCTTGATTTGCGTCTTCCTCCAGCGAGGCTCTCGCCATTTGTCTCATGTCTTCATACAGATGAGATCTGCCAGGATCATTGACGATGGCAATATCCAGGATATCTCCTGCCTAAATCAAATCGAGTGAGTATGTACCAATGGCATTATCGATATGAGCTGTATACATGTAATTAAAATAATCACTTTTGAGCATGCGTATCCATTACCCATTTTTAAAATTCGAAACTATCAATTTTATTGTCTGGTGTTCCTACCTCGTGTAAATTGATTCCTAAATGCGAATACAGACGAACCGTCATCCCAGCAAAGTTGGGTTCACCAGGACTCACGATAAGACCGAGCTCTAACACTGTCAACAGATGCTCAAAATTCTGGTGCTGCTGATGCTGGTAGGCGTTCACTAGGTTCCTTACCATCCTAATATACACCTGTTTCATGCAGATAGAAAGTGAAATGAAATACAGAATACTTAAGGAGTCATGCGAAAGGAGAAAAGGAGGATATCAAAACTGAAAGGGTCTTCTATTACAATAATACCTCCTTTAGTGATGTTGGCTCGAAGTACATCTCCGCGTTTTCCATCGGAATACGAAGCATCGACAAGCTAAGGCAATCATTTTTCGTGAGGAACTTTCCTTTATCGAACACATCAATGTAAGTCTGGATGGCGTTTGGATCATCACTGAAAAAATGTATCAATAGATTATATGGCGAGCTCAACTAATGAGGCAAAATTATGTTCAGTAAATTTAGGTTTGATGTAGATGCGCACCTTTCAGAGTAACTGACCAGGAAATGGCTGGGGAAGTTTATTGGATATAAATTAATGCCCAGTCGTCTTGCAACAGCGATATAAACAATTGCCATGGAAATGGGTATGCCTGTCTTTGATGATAATACCTGCAAGTACAAACTACAGGTAAGCATACAGGTGAACATAATTTAAAACATCAAGTCATGTTTATATTTCACATTTGAATATGATTATATAAAATAATTAATATTTAGTCATACCCAGTCTATATAGGAATTTTTGTCGCTGTAGTAATTTTCAGCGTTGCCATGGAAGCCAGCGTCGACATACAGCACGTTATTAACAGCTTGAAGAATTTCTCTCCTTGTGCAAGTGGTGATATCGAACTCACCTAAATGAACATGGTAAAGAGAAAATGTTGCTACAGCAATTTACCAATTTCTGGACAATCGACATTTTAGCTCAATTCAATTATTGGTCAAATAACACTCTACCTCTATCAGAAATTGGTTTGTCAATTTGCTCTCCAGTCTTCTCTCGCCACAGTCTGTCTTTGGCAGCTTCAGCAAAAGTATCAAAAGTATGACTGATTTCCTTTTCACAAACGACGTGGTTTGGCTGACACCATTGAGCTAGCAGTATAGCACCTTCAATGTACACGTAGAGAGTATCATGAAACAATCTATCACATAAACAAATCAAATCAAATGTCATACTTTATTCCACAGAGACTCTGTACAACGGGTGTGTTCATCCCTGCATACAGAGTAGATGTATTTTGTTCCTGGTTCTAATAAAATTCATATTTAAATTTTTTAAACAGTAAGATTTGCCCACCTGTTTCTATGTGTTGTTCCTGAGGTGAGAGCTCTTGAAACGCCTGCCATTTTTGCTTGAGAATTCTGTGTAAAAAATAACGAATAACCCGTCCTGCATAGTATTTTTCAGTCAGATTTTTCTTGCTGAAAGCCAACGAACAAGATGGATTAATGAATTATTGCTACATACATTGTGCATGCAGGATTTGTATGTGAATCTTGTGATGTATTTACTTGAGTTGTTGCTGCCCCTCTGTTTCATCCTCCTGATTTGAAACTCCTTGACCATCGGTACAAGTAAATTCAGAGCTTCTTTTAGCACTAATAAATATATGACCAGAAATAAGAAAACCCACCATATATTAAACCTCATCGGATTATAATTCCAGGATACAAATTGTAAAGAACAACTTTGCATCTATTTTGAAAAGAATTGTGAGACTATATCGGCTCTACCTTTTTCCATTATTGAGAAGCTCATACATTGCTTGAAGATAGAAATGAATAGCTAGAGGATGTTGACTAGTTTTTACTAAGTCGACGAAAGGCTGGAGATCTTTTCTGCAGCAATGATCTTTATGCCATAGTCTGGGCGACATCTGCTTGATGTGTTGTTTGGCTTCATTGGCATGGGTGATACAAGCTCGATACTCGTTATTCCAATCTCTCTGTTCATTATTGTAGAGTTTGCTTAAATCTGGCCATCTGAGGACAAAATAAAAGGAGTTTCACCACGGTCTGATCATGCATTGTGAAACTTATCTAAAATAAAGGTGAAAACTGATTGTATACGTGTTAACTTGGCTGCGTGAGGCTTTTGAAATTCTGGGAAATTTAACAGTTCTAGACATAGGCCTAGGCCTATTATACAAGAGGCTGCCCTGAAATCAGGGGCCCTCATTTACCTCTGGGTGAATTTAGCCTTCCATACCGCTTGACATTGTGACAGTTCGTGGAACCGATTCGACACCTGTCCTAGTCTGTTTAAATCACTGAGTGTGAGGGATTCTTGCACAAATATCTCCTCTAAAAGCTCGGAAGGGAGGCTCTCCAGACTGGCCTCCATAATCGAAGGGGTTTATTTTTGTAGGAGGTCAAGGTTGAACATGTTATAAAGACCGAACAACTCGTTGATACAAACATACTTTTGAGGTATGACTAAGTGTTTTTTGCCGTTAAACTACAGATTATATTATATTATGTAACTGATTTAGTTTATGTACAATAATATGTTATTGATATATCACTAAGACGGCAACATTTAAAATTCCGTAAATATGTAGATATTTTCGTAGCGGTACGCATAGTATAATGCAGCCGACTACCACTACTGTCAACAAAAACCGGGGATTTTTAGGAGTGGTTGTTCTCGAATTTTCCTCTTTTGTATACCCTATGTGGAGCTTATTTGGGTTTTACTTCATGTTTCCTCACAACTACGCACCTAATGCAGAGATAGATTCCAGTATCCTTAATTGTTAATTCGTAATCGACACAGCGGACGGTTGCAGATATGTTGACCTGTACGTGAACAGGTGCTTGACCATTTGACAGCTGTCTACATTTTAAGTATTCAGCATCTGTCATAACTTTCAAAGTTACCATCGATATCAGCTAACTTTAAAATGCAATGTGAAGAGTGTGAAATATGGCTATCGGACTACAAAATTGCCGATGAGCACATTCGAAAGTTCGGACACAGGGTGAGGGCACTCTCACAGCAACAGATCAATGGGGCACCTTTTGGTAGTAGGATGACGAGTCGTACATCACCGCAACCGCAGAACCCTCGCCAGCAACCTCCTGCTCCTCCTCCGGGCTTCACGAGCCCACATAGATTCGAGGGCTATGGACAACGGCAGAGTGTGCCATCAGACCCTGGTCGTCCTGCTGTGCCCCCTCAGCCTGAGCCAGGCGCATTCTCTAGCATACAGAGCTTTAAGAACTTGCCAACTTCAGAATACAAGAAAGATCCCAGCACAGGATTAATCTATTGTCACGTTTGTCCAAATGCTGATTGGCTTGATAGGGATGCTTTCAAGATACATCACAGCACCGAGAACCACAATGAGAACAAAACTTCCTGGAAAGAAAATTACAAAAGATTGAAGAGTCAGTCGAACCCCGGAATCCCAACTCATGTCCCTGACCAAGGACAAGGAGACCAGCCGAGACACTCGGGTCTATCGCTAGGGTCCTTAAATATGCATGTGGGCGATATGAATATAGGTCAGATGAGACCCGCACATGCTCCTGAGCCCTTGCAGCCCAGTATACGACTGCTCAACCCATCCGGTAATTATACAGAGAGCACTGCACATTACCAAAGTCACCAGAGTCCTTCTCAGGTTTTAAATCGTCACACAAACCAGGGTTTTCCCGCATCGGATGTAAGACCTGATGGCTTCTCTCAGATGCCGACACAGTTGGTTCGTCCTGTTGCTCAGATAGACCAGTTAACTTGGGGAACTGATCAGTGCGCATCAGACATGGAGAGAACCTCGTCACTCCCACCTGCATCTATTCTGTCTGTTACACCTAGTCAGACAGCTGGACTAAGGCCTATTGTAAAAGACAACCGCATGGAGCAACAGGCACCAAGTCCCCAAGTTGAAACAATGGCACATGGTAATGTTGACGCCATATATGGAAATCAACATTGTCCAATAAGAATTAATCAGAGGGAGAGGCCCGAATGCATTATTAAGGATCCCGGCAGTTTAAATCTTTATAGATGCACCATATGTGAAACAACCATCAGCGCAGATGACAAGCTGATTAACGTCGATCAACACCTCGAGGGCTCGAAACACAAGAAAGCTAAAGATAGATTGCAATGGAAACCAGCACTTGATACCATAACGAGCAGTGGCTACCTCACATGTTAGCATAATATCATGTTTACAAAAAATTTAGGAGTTATAAATCCATGATAGAATCTTATATTTCTTACAAAAATGATTAGATTTTTTTAGACTAGGTTACACCATAATCATTTAGTGACGAATGAGTTAAGAATAAATCGCATTCACGATATTTTCTTCCAGCCAGTCAAGGTTCGGATGGTGTGGTCCTAGAAGCAAATGCAGCTTCAGGAGGGTTGGCTGAATCAGATGCTATCGCTATAAGTACTGCAGAATTTATTCAGCGTGTAGAAGGGGGGACCAGCCAATACTCCTGCAGACTCTGCAACCAGAGCATCAGTGGTGAAGTCAACTGCCAGCAGCACCTCCAGGGAAAAACCCACAAGAGAGCAGTATTAACTAGTAGAAGCCTGTCGAGTAGCAGTGGTGGAAGCTGGTGCATGGATCCCATCACTCCTCCAGGGCCTGGCTTGCGAAGATTCATGGCATCTGGAAGCTCAGCGTCATCTGGCAAACATGTTATAGAAGCAATAGATGAAATTGCGCCTGATGCGGCTAAAACAAATCCTATACCAGATGCAGTGCCAAAAGTCAGTGTTTCCGAAAGGTAAAGTACGGTCACATGGCTGCTTCTTGTTTCAATGGTCATTTGACCCTAAACAATGTAATTTGAATTCCAAAGACATTCTCATGAATAACTTTAAATGATGTTTTTGTTTAGTTTTGAGGGGCGCTACACAAAGTTGGGACTGCTTGGAAGTGGAGGGCAAGGAAGAGTGCACAAAGTACAAGACAAATTAGAGGGGAATAGTTACGCCATAAAACAAATCAAAACCAGGTAAATACAAAAACTGGAGCTATCTTTAAAAGCATTGCCAGTAAATTGTATATTGATTATACAAATGTATCTTGAATATTGTGATTAAGTAAATATTAAAACTTAAAATTCTAGTGAGTATCGTAAGAAGAAAGCCATGGCAGAAGTGAAAGCATTACACAATCTGAAGCACCCAGGTATTGTCCACTATCATCACTGCTGGATTGAGCCTTTCAGTGAGGCCAACGACTCTTCATCTGGTGCGAAACATGGCAAGGAGTCAGTAATGATAAATACAACAGCAGACGAGTCAATCTCACGTGGTGATAACAGAATCTTTTTATTTATCAAAATGGAGCTTTGTAAGCATGATTTGGGATCTTACCTGGTACCAGAAAATACGGAAAAAAATAAGAGTCATCTAGATATATTTCGTCAGGTTGTGGAAGCTGTCGAGTTTATTCACAGCAAGGGTATTATGCACAGGGATCTAAAGGTAACCTGTTTTTTATGTTTCTCATTTACATTTCAAACACATATAGCACACGAAGGAGAGACAATTTAGTCAACCAAATTGTATGTCCAAATCTATGAAAGATATTTCACTGTGCCTCTAGCCCCAGAACATATTTTTCTCGAATGAGAATAATGTAAAAATCGGAGACTTTGGACTCGCCAAAGAAATTGATTTAAATGCTGACGACAACAACAGCTCTTTAATTCAACTGCACACACGAAGTGTGGGGACACCGTGCTACATGAGCCCAGAACAGGTACACCAGTTTACATTTGCCGATTGCGGATTTTTATCGATTTGTTCACCGCGCAAAAATATTTCTACCGGTATTTAATATGTATATGAGAAGCGCATTTGATTGATACATTTAAGAGAAAAATCTTTTAGGTTTTAGTATATGATACTAGCTGATGCATTTTTTATTATGATTTCAGTTTACCCATGAATACGACAAGAGTGTTGACCTTTACGCCTTGGGACTCATTTTACTTGAATTGCTGTGTCTCTTCAAGTCAAGTTCAGAAAGAGCTGGTGCTTTTATGGCCATTAGGAAAGACCCGTCAGATTTACCTAAGGATTATTCCAGCAGCTATCTCGGGCTTGTAAGACATATAATTAAGAGCAATAAGCAATGAACCGTGTTATTAGTTATTTTGTTATTCCTCGATTCGGTTTTGATAGCTGATCATATGACGAATTTTGTGGACTACTTTTCAATGATTGACTTAATATACATTTGCCTTGTATTTCACATTTTCAGAAAATGCTGATCACGAAATTATTGGCAAAGGCTCCTAAAGATAGACCCGTGCCAAGTGAAATCCTCAAGAACTTGTATAATATTAAACCTCAAGAGAGAGGCAATACAAGTTATCCCCAAAGTTTAACCTAAATTGTTTTGTTCTTCAGAATAACAAGAAGTGACTTAAATGATTACAGAATCTACCATTATGAGGGACAGGTGCCATATGATAATTCTAAATAACGATTAAAGTGTAGACATACTTGTACATTGTACTAGTAAAAGTTTTAGATGTTTATATATTTACCTACATATTATGATTATTAAAATATTATGGATATCACCAAAATAAAGTATACATATTCCTAGCATACTTAAGCCAAGTTTGTGAAAAAAAGAGATCTGTAAATACGATTATACTCGGACCTAAATAAGAAGCACCAAGTAAACTGAAAGCCAGATTGCTGTCCTTGATGTAACTGAACAAATCTTCTACTCTCTGTGAGCGACCTATCACGTATTGAGGCAGGCAATCCTGAAATATCATAAAGGCATAAAGGAATGAGTCGTCTGCACTATAGTATAACAAGCAAGAGGATGTCTTCTTTTATCTTTTATCTTCAGAAGGCGATGTGAGTAGTTGGCTAGTAGCGCGGCCAGTCAGTAGCTCGAATCTCATCGTACTACTATCAGACTACTACTTTCATAATTTGATCGGGCTAAACGGACGTTGCTGTCGATATGCATGACTCTACATAACCTGAAATTATTCAAATATAACTGTATACCATTTGGTGTTATTCCTGCAATATAAGTATGGCAAAATATTCATTAATTTAGTAAATAGATACAATGAGACATGTTTTCTGACCATTTATGCACTCAGGGTCTTAATTAGACCAACCGACTTTGACCGATGCAGTAAATTTCAGTATGGTCTATCGATACTCTAATCAATGTCCTGAAACAAGACTATTTACAGCCCTTTAAACAAATTTACAGCATTTTTACGCGGATAAGTAAACGGCCATCACAATCAACCATTTACATGGTAATTTTATTTGCCATACAAGTACGATTTAAAGTTAAATTCACACGGAAGTTAGACGTGCACCTGCTAAAATCTAGTCACGTGACCACGCGAATCATCCATTGCTGCAACAGAGCAGCATGCTCTTCTAAACATCGGATAAATTGGATAATTTTACATCGTCAAATTTCGCTAATTCGCCGGTTTGTGGTAGGTAACATTCTACAGTACTCCAAGATTCGGTTGCCATCGTAGTTACTCGTTAAATTAGCCCTATTTATCTTATTCATGCCATTTAGTTTGTCATGTTTGTGATCAGATGTTCAATGTATACAAATGAATGTGATGATGTTAGCTCTCAAGCAGCTCAAAAATTACGAAGGGGTGTTTGCTAAGCTTATCTTTCAGTGCCGCGTCTGGCGTTCGTCGTCGCATATTTGTTATAGTTCCATAAAATAACTCGTCCTGGAATAGAAGGATTCATATATTACAGCTTAGCTGTTAGTTCTACATGCATTGACGTTCTGCCCTTGAACCTCCCCTTTTAAATAGTTTATTAAATGTACACGGCTTCACATCGGGTCATTGATTTACTCCTTACTTCGACTCTTGCAAACCTATACGGCTACTCAAACTGTTTAATAAGGATGTGTGGACCAGTGTGTATCACTTAATTCACCCATATCTAAGATAAGAATGTTTATATTCCACGTACATGTATGTTTCCCCAAATATTAATGTATACACGTACATGTACAAGTCCTATGTACATGTACTGGGAAGACACATTTCTATATTAGTATAAACTGGAACCATTTTAATGCTTATATCTTAGACATATGACTCTCATTGATACAGATGAAAGTTTGTATTATAATGCCCTTAATATCTTACGTTACACGTTATTTCTTGAACTTTATGTTGAATTAGAACCAAAGTATATCACTTGTTATTGATGAACCTTTATCGATATCTCACCATAGTTTACCAGGGGTAATATTGGAAGATTTAATTCTGATTTGCAGATTTATATCACCGACATATTCTTGTAAGGTGGTCTGGATCCTAACCGCAATCATGTCGCAGCAATACAGGTCGTTGACCAGAGCTCAGATGAGCTATGACTACCTCCATACAAACTCGTGAGTTGTACATTCCATTTTATTATCATTTTTGTTGTTACAACATGTTTTATTGACTGATCACATATTAGTTTTATTCCTCTGGTACCTTATTATTACGCCACCTTGGGTATGGTTAGATACCGGTACTAATATGATTTTACATGTACACCTCCCCAATAGCGGTATCTGTGACGATGGACTCCACGTCCTCAATGGGAGGGGTTTTCTTTATATATTTCATATTCTAATCTATTCTGTACATGGGCACATTGTAACTTTGATTATATTCTAAGGCGTACATTACTGATGCATACATTTTTTATATGTCTGCTCAATGTTTTTCTCTCTGTGTAGAACCACCCACGAGTTTCTCTTTGGGGCTTTAGCTGAACTTCTGGACAACGCTAGGGATGCGTCTGCAACTAAAATCAGCATTTATTCTGGTAAGTACCTTATGTTCAAGTGCATTTGATATATACATTGCTCGAGCGAGTATAGTAAACAGTACTCAACACTCTCTAACTTAAATGTATATAAGGCGATCGTCTCTATAACGCGGGTCTCCCAAGTCCCTCGCTGGGTTTTTTATTATCATCTATCAAACAGTCAAAGATCATACTCGTGTTACATAGAGTGTGCAATGTAACTGTGCATGTATTTTAAGCTGAAATATTCTAATCCGCTGTTCAATTGACCTTTCTCCTCAGTTCCTAATTCAGAGGGTAGAGGAGGATTTGTTCTATCGTTCTTGGACGATGGCGAAGGGATGAGTCCAGGTTAGTTGCGAAAATAACAAATAATTTGTTTATAAGATATTGTACATCTGTTAAATCATGTCAGTAAATCAGTTTGTCATACTGTAATGTTGTCATTTATAATGATACACGTTACGTTTGATTTTGCGAAACAGATGAAGCCGCTGACATCATCACATTTGGTAAATCTACCAAAAAGACATTAGAATCATCCATGATTGGCATGTACGGGAATGGCCTGAAGTCGTGAGTGAATGAATGCTATTTTACCCAATCCAGATTGAGGAATGACTCTGCTCTAGTTGAATTATAATTAATTTCTCTATTTTTTCCAGAGGCTCAATGAGAATCGGAAACGACTTTGTGTTGTTCTCCAAGAAGGGTCCCACAATGACCTGCGTGTTTCTCAGTCGAACTTTCCACGAAGAGGAAGCAATTGATGAGGTATGTGGCCATTATAGTGACGTTGTATATCAAATGTGTTACATGTTGATATATGTACTGCGTACTAGTTATTGATCACTGATGGATGTATCCTGTTTCAGATCATCGTCCCAATGCCGTCATTTGATTCCCAGACAAAGAAACCAATCACGAAATCACCAAGGGAGAAAGAAAGAGTAAGGAATATACAACTCTGTTTTCACATTCCCTTTCCCTATTTACTTATCGCTAATATTATGTTTTCCCTTTTCTATAGCACCAAATCGAGATGAGTCTCATTCTGAAATATTCCCCTTTCAAAACCGAAGCGCAATTCATGAAAGAGTTCGACAAAATCGAAGGCAACTCAGGTATGTTTTACATAATACCAGAGGAATAGCTTGTACATTTGTATTGCATTATATTAAAAGTACGTGTACATTAGTGCATGTCCTGTGTATTTTTCGTATCAAATACACATTAGGATACAATTTGATTGATATTACAGGAACCCTGGTGACGATTTATAACCTGAAGTTGTTAGACTCCGGAGAGCCAGAGCTGGACGTGAAAACAGATGCACATGATATTCTTCTCTCCAACCCTGAAGGAGGAGACTTCGATTCCGATGAAGGGTGAGTACCGGTAGTAAACGCTTCGGGGGGATTTATATCGCTCCCAATCCCCTGCTACACATGGATGCACTTGCACGATGCGATTCTATATCAATTCGGTGTGAAATTATTTGAAAAAACAACAATCGAATTATTTTAAAGTCGTAAATATATACGTTCATTGAGTCACTGATGCGTTTAAGCTGTCCTGTAAAGCCATTTATTCATAATTCGTTGAATGTGCATTAAAGCATGGTGTGTCTGATAGTTTGAGAGACTTTGACTGCGGTTACACAAGTCAGGTGTGGAATTAGTAATCGCCATTGACAAAATCAGTCTGATCCTTTCATTATCCAAGTACCGGTACATGGCAATCAGTCTGCACTCGTATTTCGTAGCGTGCAATCAATTAGTTTTCAATACGCAAGATCATCCCATCTCATCGCATTTTTCTGTACCACTCCAATAACATGTATAAAGACATCATCTTATCTCGTGTGATAGTAGTTGTTCCCTTGTGCGTGTTTTGTATTGCCACTGCTATGGATGGTTTGCACAAATTTCGAAATTGATGTATTTCATTTAAATTTCCGAACAGCGTACTTTTTGAACAACACTGTGTGCATTATGTGTGAATTTTGAGAACCTATATCAGAAACTGAAGGTTCGTATTCCCGTTACATTTTCTAGTTATGTGTGAGCAGGTTCACGCGCAAGATGGAGCTCTAATTTATCTTGTTGTCAGAAGATTAGATTTAGTCCATCGTGATTTTGGTTTCCCAGTGTAATAGCAGCTAGCCAGCACCTAGACACACACCGGTAATAGTGATGAAAGTGAAACATATACATGAACTTGTTGCGACTGTGAAATGTGTACGTGTGATCAAATGAAAGACATGTTCCTGTAGTAGAATCAAGAAATTGTGCAAGTATGGAAGCTTTAGAAATATAATATTAAAGTAATATTAAATAGTGATTTATATGCTACCTTGTAGGTGCCATTATGGACCAAGGTAACTTGTACTATAGTCATAGCAAGCTTTGCCCGCTATTGAATGCAACGTGTTTATTTCCCTACGGTTCTGGCATGACCAATTCTTTTTGTGTCACTACGATGCTCCGAACATTTCGCTAGTAATACTCGTCTGACCCATTGAAAGTCGTCTTTTTATTCAGTCGTGTAATCGCAATTATAGTGTACCTATTTGTGCCGCTCTCATTAGTCAAAGGATACTCAAGTTAAGCATCTTCTACCAAAACACTGGGCAATGGTCGAATTTAGTCTTATAAAGGCAAAGTAAATGGAACATGTGTTCGTACCTACATGTATATGTATTTGTCATGTGACACCTACGTCTTTTGTTCAATGCCCATCATGTACGACTGATTTGTGACGTTTTTTCTAGTTTTTTGGGCAACCACAGTTTTAGGTATATTACAGCTTTTAACTTTTTATATGCAGTTTATAGTGGCAGATTGTTCGATACAGCCAGATATAAAAACTAATAACGTGGAATGATACGCATGCATCAATACCAAACTAACGTCAGTTTGATTCAAGAGAACTAAATTAACCAACTGCTGCACCCAGTGAAATCATATTGTGTCAAACTATTTATTTCCATACTTTACTTTGGTACCAAGTGGACCTAAATATGGAAGACAGTGGTAACCCTGACGTAACCGTAACATTCGACAATATCTAACGGCGATCTAACACTGTTGAAAATTAAACAATTTCAATCCAATTTTACTTAATCTATTCATGTTTACAATCATAAGAGCTTGGTTACCTGTTTGGCTATTTGATATCCGGCTTTATCAACACTTTCGTATAGCGGTACATGTCATCCTTCATTCATGTTATTTGTACGCAATTTTGCATGATTTGTTTGTTTATGTTACAATTTCACTGTCATTAATCATGTACCACGTATACACAATTTATTTACGGATAATATTGCTCTTGGATTTGCTTCCCGATATGATTTAGAAAATCGCTTCAATATTCAAGCCGTCTGTGAATCAATTCCACTTACGCGTAGGAACTAAAATAATCGTTCTTTGCTTGACCATATCAAACCTTTTTTTTTCTTTTTAATTATAGGCTCATGCCGGAAAGAAAATCTTTTCGAGCCTATGCGTCTATTCTATACGTGGATCCACGAATGAGAATCTACATTCAAAATAAAAAGGTGGGTAATTTTGATACGGGTACATCTGAAAGTTGATCCTGCAACGGAACTTGAGATGAGATGTTCGTTCCAAGGTCATTATAAATGTATATTATTAATCTTGCACCGATATATTATTGTATTATTACAACACTTATCATTTATTTATATAATTCTTCCTCATTTAGGTTCGTACTAAAAGGCTGGCTAGTTGTCTGTATAACCAGAGACAGTATAAATACACGTCATCTCGGTTTATAAAACGATCAGAAGATGAAGCAAAGAAGTCCGAGGAGGAATCTAAAATAGGTACATCGCGTTTATGATATACAAAATGTACTCGACTCAGTGTATGTGTTCTTGTACAACAATTTCGTCAGTTTAACTAGCAAAACGATTTCTTCAATTTGTATTTTATGTTACAGCAAATAATAAAGCTAGAGAGGCAGAGAGCAAAGCTAGGAATCTGGAACAAAAGCTTGGTGATAAAAGCACCAAAGAGCAAAGGGTAAGACTTAAATCCGTAGCGGGTGATTTAAAAAAACATGGAAACGTCAGGGGGCACCAAACTTTAATTGTGCCCCCACCTCAATTGAATCTGTTCAACTTCATGATCGATCAAGAACAGTTTCGATTTATATCGGAGGCTTTATAATCTTAATCACCCTCTGACTCACTAATAATGTGCTCTGCGTTTCAGGCCGAACTGAGAAGGTCACAAGCGATCGCATCGGATCTGAGAAAGGAGGCCAACTATAAGAAACAAGTGGCTGAGAAAAAGATGAAGTAAGTTACCAAGAAACGTTATAGTTTCTTACTTAACTTCAAACAGAGACATTTGGTTCTAATACCGTGCACATCTACGATGCTCAGTTTATTTTTGGGTGATTCAAAATAATATATATAATTTCTTATTTGCAGGGCCAAGAGAGAACCTAAGACACTGAAGTTTATATTTGGCTTGAACATCGACAACAGAAACCAAGATGGTACTTTTGTGTACAACTGCTCACGTCTGATTAAAATGTACCAGAAAGTCGGCGTACAACAAGATGGTGGTGTGTTTTGCAGCGGAGTAATAGGTAAAATATGCTCTATTTGTATTCCAAGCTCCTCCCCTTCAGTATTATACCAATACGTCTTAGTTGTAAGAACAGTAACATACAACAATATATCACCAAGTTTGCTTTATATGTGCATCTGTTTGCTAAACAGATGCTCCCCAACCTTTGGACTATAAGGGTATCGTAGGTGAGAAAAGTGAAATAGGAAATGATTGACGAACCCTATTAACTTTCGGCTTGTTTTGTTAAAAATAACTGCTAAATCATGTATATACTGGGTAAAAAGTTTGAGTTAGTACTTACACATGGTGAGTTATACATGTATGCTCAAGTCACAGGAATAGGTTGCACATTTGCTAATTTGTGTGGATTTCAACAAAAACCAAAAACTTAATATGTTTTAAAAGATTATAGACTTAAGAACTTTGTATTTGTTACCAGTTTATTAGGCAGTTATATTTGTGTGTGAAGAGTTGTGATATACGCTCATAGTTCTGATGGACATTCAATTATATCTTATTGCTATTTGAAGCTTAATTAAAAGTTTGTTTGTATTACAGGAATAGTAGACGTCCCGTATTTAGTACTTGAGCCCACCCACAACAAGCAGGACTTTGCCGACGCCAAAGAATACAGGACTTTGCAGAAGGCAATCGGGGAGCACATGATACAGTATTGGAAAGATCTTCAAATAGCGCAGGCCGGAGTCACCAAGTTCTGGTAAGTACGACAGATAAAAAGTGCGTGCTAGGTTAACGCCTTACCCCTGTGTGTTTGAATATTGCTTATTATATTACTTTTTGTTATTACCTCAAATGGAATGTATCTTTATATTTTCCTACGGTCGTTATTGTTGTTAAAAATAAATAGCAAGTCACTTTCAAATTGACGGGCTTGCAAAGTTGTGTGTGATTTTAAAGATGAATATGCTTTTTGGTGAATTGCTCTACTTTCCTATTGTAATTCACAACGACGTTACTTGTTTGTTTTAAATATCGTTATTTGCTTTAAGTTCTTATTACTAACTGATATCAGCAATACATTACATTCATTGTACCCGGTGATACACTTTGGATGTTTGAATTTTACCTGAAACGTTATGATATGTATTGTATTGTATGGTTTATTTGCAAAGTGTGTATTTACATCTGTAAGACTGTAACGATACTCTCCATTTATCAATCACTTACCGGTATATATTATATGTCCTGCCTATGGCATTCCTTTTACATTCTCACCAATTATGAATGTCGACTAACGTGTTTATTTTTCTGTGCGTGATTATGTTGATACCTGCAATAAGTTTTAAATGAACGTTTTACGTTTATAGGGAGAACTTTGGCTACGTCAGCCCCAACTGGAGGGACCCACCCAGCACAGATCCCAAACACATTAGAAAGAGAGCTATGCAAATCAAAATCTCACTGCAGTGTGGTAAGCTCATATTGATTGCATGGATGCATCTTTAGAAGTTATTATCATATTTACTATGCATTTTTCTCGATTGCAAACATACATGACATAAATTGTTGAGAGGGAAGGTTTTTTCGTAATCGATGTAATAATTTAAAACACATGGACATAATTTCTCCAAACTAATGCTCAATTTACGCTTGTCGGTATATGTCCCAAGGGTCTATCCTGTACATGTATTGTTTCTTTGTTCAGATCTGTGTTTGAAATGGCGAATCTTGCCATTCTCTGCGAACCACATCGGTAAGACGTTCCCGGACGACTGGGTCTGTTCCATGAACACCGATCCGGCGCACAACCGCTGCTCCTCCCAGGAGGAGAAGATGAACATCCCGATAGGCGAGCTGAAGAAGGAGAGCAAGTCTCAGCAGCAGAAACAGAAGGACCAGCAGGAGAAAATTAGGAAAGAACAGGAAAAACTGGAAAAGTTAAATGTAAATCATAGTTACTCTTTTTTTCAAATCTTTACGTTTATTCTGGGGACGATAATTTAGTACTATTCCAGTTCTAGTAACCACGCACAGTATTCCATTCCATGGTAAAAACATGACTTAATTTTTAGAACTTTTATTTTTAACGTCATTCCATTTCTTTTGGTTTTGCTATTGATTGTTTTAAACAGCCAAGCGAGGTAACTAGCATATGATATTTCGATGTTATAACATGCCCGGTACATGTAGGTCAGTTAGATCTCACGTGTCGCTCTAGTGCCATTTAAATTTATGTCGAAAGAAATTGTCATTTGATATGCTTGAACGTCGTTTTGAATTTTTGAACATGTTTTGTTCAGTTTTGTCACGATTTCGTCAAACAGTTCTGAAACCGAATTCTTCGTAAATTTATGAAAATTGGTTCACAGAATATGATGATCAGTAAATGCATGAGTTGATGTGTCGAATTTGATATGGTGTAAGAATATATTTGTTGTGCATTTTACATATGCGTAGCTGTGTCCTTCAATGAGTCTTTCTTATTTCACGATTATCATAAATTAATGTTCGTGGCCTACTTCATTCGAACGACAGGCATCTGTAAGAAACCTTTTGCATACAAGTATTTGCATTAAGTAGTATTGCCAAGACATGTACATTGCTTGTCTCTGTTGTCATTTGTAGAAATTTAAAGCTGTACACTCGAGTAAGGAAGCAAGGGAGCTGACAAGAGATATAGATAAACCGAAGGTGAGTTACCTTAGTGTATTCCATCTGTCTATATGAACCAAACGATAGCTGGACATTTTTTACCATAGTTAATAAACGACATTGCTTATGTAACTTTGTAATGCATTGCCTTTTACAGCAACCAGAACACAGACAACCCTCCAATAGCTCATCGACCCGATCTCCAATGCGAGGGGTAAGTAGCTAGAATTCTCATGAAAAGCACACATAATATGTATCTAATCCAAATCCATTTTTTGTCACTTTTGATACTTTAGTAATACAATCCGTTTAAATTTGAAACATTTTGTATGTTTTTGTGATGTTATAAACAAGGGGTTGATTAAGTATTTCCGTTAATGTGTTATGTGTACCGTAATCATGGTTTTAATATCTGTTTTTTTGTCAGTTACATGGTAGAGGAAGTTATGGTAAGCGAATCCGCATGGACCCTGACAGCTCGGATGACCAGGACGACGACGATGACGATGACTACAGCGATGGAGAAGTGATAGAGACCAGGAAGAGAAAAACAGGACCTGTGGCTCCACCACGACCAGCAGTGAGTAGTTACTATCCTGTTAGCAGTATATGAGAAATGTGTTAAAATCGTCTTCTTTTATATGTATGTTATTATTTATTTATTTGCAAAAAGGTGTTATACAAACTGGTGCGCATAAAATAAATAAAATTATTCAAAGTCTTCCGCATAGCCTACCGATATATAATAGACTCCTTTAGCGTGTGTTTTATTTGTTTACAGCCTCGCGCTGCTATGACCAGAAAGTCGGTGTTCCAGTCCATTAAACCAGCTAAGACCAGCCGGCGACGATCTACCAAGAGTTCGGATGCCTCTGACGACGACGAGCCGCCGCCGAGAAAAACACGACCGAGCAGCAAGCGCCAGGTATGGTCAATCTACGCCGACGGTGATTGTCGGATCTGTTTTATGAAGCAGAATTCATTGATTCATTTTAGTCACATAATGTAAGCATGGATATGTATTTTGTAGAATCCAAAAATAGGATTTGCTAAATATCTTAACTCTATAGACTAGTAGTACAGTAAAAAGTCCATGAGCTCTTCAATAGACTAGTGAGTAGTACATGTATTATAAAGTAGTACATCTTAATTAACAGACTGAGAGTGATGAAGATGAAGAGACAGAAGGAGTAGCAGCATCTGGTGATGTGAACGCTGATAGGTCGGACATAGGATGCAAGGTCGAGGGCAAGCACATGGGCAAATGGTATGAACAATTAAATATTTAGTCGTCTCTTGTAAACTATGTCAGACTGTCATGTATGTTATCAGCGTATTTTCTGTCGATACGCTTCGTATCCCAATTGGTCGTAATCTAAATTAATTCTGAATTCTACCACTGCGTGGCACCACATTTGTAGCGCGCGCCATGATTGTTATGACGGTTCGTGTGTCTTGCAATTCCCATCGCAAAGCTCTGAATGATGAGATTCCACTCAAAATCATGAACATGGATCAATATTCGTAGGAAAACGAACAAATGTACGACATATGATATCTCGAATTTGACCCCGAAATTGCGGGCCATCGCTTACTGCAAAAGAGCAACTGGTTTATGTAGGTCAGCGGACTTAAAAAGGCTGTAAAACACTCAGTGTGTGTAATTGCGCATGACACCTTCCCCCAGCCTCCTTATCTCATAACAGACTCAACCCATCTTTTGTCCAAAATTCTATTACCGTTTTATACTACAATTCATAGCCGAGTTTGTAAATTTGATTTTACAAGTCGCCACTTAGAAGCTATAGCTTTATGAAGATATACAACGGCGATAAGGGCGAAGTTTAAGTGTCGCTTCTGAAACTTTGTCTCATTTTTCAACGTAAAATCGATGCTTTATTTTCGCGTGGCATTTTGTGTATGGTGTTGAACAATGCTGGTGAAGTTGGTTGGTTTCTCGGCTCGGTTCACACCTGCGCCGGCGGGGTTCCCAACACAAACAATTGAAGATGCATCACAAAGCATCACTCTATAGACATAAACATACACATGTACATATAGAATGATTTATAATCGTGTCGCGCTTGTTATCACGGACGATTCATTTCAATTCTTAACAGATTGTAAATAGCCGAAAGTTTAATTTTGGTAATTTTGGTTTGATTAGATTTACGCAAATGGTCTTGGTATGTTTATCCGTAATGTTTTATACCCATGACGCTACTGATAATTCTATGAATGAGACGGATACAAACTAAAAACAAAATGCGTGCTCCTTGACAGTCGTTTGTTATAATTCCTGATCTTAAGCAATGCCCATCCATTCTCCAGTAGAGATTAATGCATCTGTCTGTTCTCGGTGCTACGAGAGGAGGCCCGTCCTATCGTTGTGTGGCAGGAATAAATCTAACAGATAGAGCGAGGGAAGGTATTTGTCAACAGCGGCAGATAATGAGACACCTGTGCGGGTCTAAGACAATAGGCAGCACCACAAGTTATCAGGCGGGGAGCGCACTTTTTACTGGTTATGTATGGCATCTGTCATCCGCCGTGATGGGGCTGTCTCTAAACCTTAACACGCTCGGTCTGGGAACTCACAACTCCTCAGACATGAGGGATATTAGTGCACGACGCT
>JAXGGS010768199.1:48606-61259 GCA_035585475.1 Armandia brevis
TTCATTTACAGGAGTTTGACATTGACCCTGAGTGTGACACCGACCAGGTCGACGAGCTGCTATCCCTATGTGTGAGACAAGCAACACAACAGGGGGGTCCCGATGCCAACTAGGAGAGGAAAACCACAGATAGATAGATATAACCAAGGTTTTACCCACATCAAAACGCATATTGAAACACAAGCCCAATACAAATGTAATAATTAGTTTGTACCATGTTGGTCATTTTGAATGTAAACCGGTATTTGGTGCATGTGTGTATTATAAATTATGCTGATTTTTCAAAGACTGATTGGTGTCATGTATCTGCTAATTAATCACAAGAAGGAATTTATTATGGAGAATAGTGGTTGAATTTGGTTCTAGTGACAATATTCATTCTCAGTCTAATATATAAACTAGAATTTATTGTCCACATTGTATATATTAAATATCGATTTTAGGACGTTATTGTGATTTTGTAACTTCAACCTTATGCAAAAACGTTGTGAATTAAAAGAATTTTAGTCATGCAGAATATTATTTTGTTCGCACTCATTTAACAGTACGTGAATCGGGAAAACTGCCCAGTTGATATGATACATAAATTATTTATACCACACGCCAACTCATATTTTTCTGGCAAGCAACTGCAGACTTTCCATAACTTTGTACTTGTTGGAGCAAACACTTTATATCGGAGTTGATTTTCAATAATATTCTTGAGTCTCAGACATTTCCTTGTCATATTGTAAGAGCTTTAGTTAACTACAAATATTTTATTCTAGTTGTATTTCAATGCATACGCTTTAAATGTTAAGATCGCCTCGTAGATTTTGAATATATTCATCAAGTTCCGCAATAGACCACCTGTACTAATATGTAATTAAGAAACTGTAGTCTGATACAATTTAATGTATAAGGGAAGAACCGATTTTGTTGTCATGTGTTCAGAATGATAATTATTGTACATTGTGTATATTTTTTAACTCATCCGATATCAATAGACATCAGTTCCATTTTGTGTGTGTATGAACAATAGACTTTGGGAGCATTTTCCAACCGCGCACAAGTATAACTTACGTAATATTTTATATATGCGGCCGAGACAGTTGTTTTATTCGATATTGCGTAGTAGAGAATGGGTAATAATGTACAAATGGATAGGGTTTTATACTTGCGACGGTGTAATTTTAGTTAACTGGAGGTTTACGCTATTTCCCTTGTTAACCCATAATGTATAGTTGACGACAAACAGGGGAGGTAAACTCTTTACGAAGCAGCAAAACAACTGCCGCAGAGCATTATTAATTACATAATAATATGGATTATCATGCATTGTTGTATCGCTTGTACTTTTTTTTGTCCCGTTAAGAGATCCAGATCATCGCAAAATTATAAGTCGTTAATTTGTAGAACATTTAGTAATATGTAGTGACTGTAACCCTTTGTTGAGTAAACAAACTAAAGTTTTGTCATTTAATGGTTGACTCGTTAATTGAATGTTGTTATGCTAATGATGATTGCTGTATGTAACCTAGTCGTCATCATCCTTTAATTAGGTCATTTTAATTGATATTCTATTAACATGGGGGATCACTGTCAACTCATAGCACCATTATAGCTATGGCCGACCTCATTTTACTGATAACTGAAACCTTAGTGATATAAGTAAATACATTGCTTTGAAAAAATGGCACACACACAACTTCTCTTCAAATCCTTGTAGCATCTATGAGACAATAAAAAGGAAATACATATATTTGACGAATCATCGTTCTGAGAATTATTCTGTCCCGGGAGGACTCGTGAATGATTGATGGCGTTGGAACACTTAACCATATTGAAATTAAGCTTCTACATTTTTTTAATTAAAAACTAAATCATAATCCAAATAAAGAATATGATACGATATTTATCATTCAATCGGAGGTATGAGAGAAAATGATTTTTATATATCTCGAATTTACCTTGTCTTAATAAAGATGCAGTAACTCAAAGCATTTTGTTTGGGTTTTTTACCTTCTCCGGTGTTAAATATTGCAGCTAGCGCACACTATTGTGAAGCGGGTACGCATAACTCTCCCAGTCCCCAAGGCCGGCCTACAAATAAAACCCCATTACGAGTGACAATAAAACACAAATCGTGATATTCTCGACAGGAGTCCCGATAGGTCTTCGTGGCGAATCATTATGACAGAGATGTAAAGATCAACACTTTCAAATGTAATAATTGTGCGACTTCTGAAAGCCTTGCTCTCCGTATGTCGGTATAATGATAATGTGCATATTGCTGAGTTTTAAGGACGTGTCGGGTGCGTGTAAAATGCACGGGTGATGCGATTTTAAGTGGCAATTTTGATACCGTAATTTGATAATTGGCGGAGGAATCCCTGGGAAAATGACACGACAGTTTCAAAAATGTGTTTACCGGGAGACAAGATGGACATTCGATTGATGCAAAATCAAGGTAATGGAAATTTAAAATTTGGTACCAGTTGCTGGACCAATTTTCCATGGCTATATTCTGACTAGATCTCCATACATACGGTTACCATAGTAACAATGCACTTGCATTTTGGGACCGACGACGAACCACTGTTATGAATTTATTTTTTAAAAGTCATTCTTGTAATAGACCATGTTTGTCACTTAACGCTAGTTCCTTCATAATTTCTACCATGCCTTGCTATTTACTATTTCTTACATGACGAGTTTCAAAATCAGTTTATAAACATAAGTTGTGGTAGAGTTGCTGACGTAACCAGGTGACCTTAATTAAATGAATTATAAAACGTCCTTATAGCCCATCCTCCTCAACACCCCCGCCCCCATGTCACCGTCCCCCTCCCTCATCCCCTATCCCTACCCTCACATCCTGAACGACTTCAAAGAGCGCGCGAGCTCACCCTTTATTCCAGCGTGTCAACCACTATCGTTTAATTGAATAATCAACTTGTGTAAATATGTTTGTACTAGCTTTAGTCCTCGTGGTTTGTTAATTTAAACGGGCGTTTCTAACAAAAAGATACCCGGTGTATGAGTTTTATTGACAGTTCAAAGCACCGCCTGATTAAATGTGCTCCCCTGGGATAAGTTAGCCATTACCACGTACCTGTGATGCGTTTTAGTATGCTAATTTACGTAAGAATAAAATAGCCGCTAGGTTAAGGCTTTATCTCTGAACTATTCATGTAGCATTAAAGGCTCCGTGTGTCTCAGATACAGTCTGCAATCTGATGTTTGTAAATTACTGGACAGGTGCATCATCCGTTTATCGGTGAATTATTTTTCGACTTGTATTTCTCGGTAAATCTAGTATAATAATCAAACTGATGCGATTTAAAACGGGAGGCATGGAATTCATATTGAAATATTAACACTTTAATATTCAGAGATCAAAAGTTTACATTACATACTATACATAGTTACACATAATTTAATTAACATGCAGAACTTTCTCGGTATACATTCATTTATACATGGGACTGTATAGAATTTGACAGAGTCATAGAAAATTTGTGCCTCGACAGCTAGAGACTAATGAGTTAATAATCAATTTACCTGTACAATTTACTACAAATATTCGAGTTATAAGCGTATTCCACTGAGTATGTATTAATATTACACAACATATGGAACGAGACTAATCATCATAAATTATGCAAAAGCGTATACTATAATTCAATTCTTAGGAATGTGAATAGTTTATGAGATAATGTCTGACTGAGTATAGCTGCCAAATACTCCACAATCAATTACATATTCGGGAAATAAATTGGAATGCTTTAGAAGTTATAAATGCGTAGAAAACATCGCTTCTCAATGCATTGCCATATCTAATTATGTAAACATCTTTTGAGATTTTGTTATTCGTTGTTTCCCGTACTACATTTGTATGTAGAAAGTTCACGGCAAAACGTAAAGTAAGATTGCCTCTTGTATATATGATAACGAAAGTACTGCCACAAAAAAATTTGATTTAACCAGAATCTTAGTGTATTGGGTACAAGAAAACAAACTTAATGAAGACTAGTAGGTGGTCTTCATGAAAGTCAAATGTCCTTTAGACAGCGCATGACAAAAACACAGGTTTCGTAATAAATACTGGAATGTCCGGTCAACACATTAAAGCACTGACCACACACCTTCCTTTTGTACGCAGCGAATCAACATATTGATGAATTCGCGCCTTTGCAGACCCACCAAATCAGGAACAAGGCTGTCGTCTGCTTTTAATGACGCGCGGGAAAATCTGCGTGGAAAATGTGTCCAGCTGCGTGCGTACAATTAGTTAAATGTGCACATATTGTCTATAGAAGAAAAGAATGACCAGGACCGGTCATTCATTTCATCAACTCTGCAGCAATAACATCACTATCAGTCTAACAAACACTGAATATTCAGATTCGCCCAAATTACATATGAACACAACATATCTGTATCGGTGAGGTATGAAGAGTTGTGACCATCGCTGGCCGAAGTCCGCTACACCTTCTTTGACGTCAGAACTTTACGATGACGTCGCTGCTTTTTCATGCCATTCGCTGAACTCCAGATGACGTCATAATCTGATTATGGCATCATTTGGAGAAAGCCTCCTCCTCTTAAAGTTTTAGCGACGTCATATATCGTCGATGACATCATCGGCCTCGTTTCAGATCATCGTGTTCGAGAAATGCGAGGACGAGGCCAGATTCATCACGCCCATGTTGGCTATGTGAGCCGGGTAGCCCTGGTTGCTCTGCATGTACGTGCACGAGGGCAGAGAGGTGTGCGCCTGCGCACCAGCCCCGGAAAGTCCATATCCGCCATTAGAGCCGGAAGTGTTGAGAGCGCACGCGCTGTTTTGTCCGGCTAGCTGACATGCTGACATCTGTTGTGACATGTGAGAGAGGTTTAAGCCGGCAGTGAGTCCCGCCCCGGGTTGAAGAAGCCCCGATGCTGTGGAGACTGATTGTAAGAGCCCGGCGGAGTTGGCCATCTGCATGGCCATGTTGGATGCGGCCGTGTGGTGGGGATAGTAAACCTGCTCACATGACGGGGAAGAACCAGACGACAGGTAGGGTGACGTACTCTGTGCGCCATACTGACACTGCGGCGACACCTGCAGGGGATTCCGTGTACTTCCGGTCGGGCTGCGAGCTGCGGATTTAGACACGCCACCTAGTGATTGGTTCAGCGAGCTCCTGGCCTTAACCTGACATGAGGGAAGGTCGTCCGAATCGGAGGTCACATGTTTGTTCGGGTCGTGTACGCTGACGTGACCTTGACTATGAGCTTGGGTTCGGTCACCTTGAGATGAGGTGTGCGTTGACTTGATTGCAGTTCCGGCGTTGGAGTGCTGGGCTCGTGACGTTTCATCTTCTCGCTTGATCTGTTTCTTTTCAGGCTCATCTGCAGAGAAAAGTACAATTTATTAATAAACAGAAACAACGCAAATAGTAAGAAAGATATTGTATTAAAGTTTAAGATAATTAATTGGCATAGAATAGATACTGACCTTTCTCGTTGTCTGTGTCTTTCTCGTGACTAGAATCCAGTGATAAAACGGGGCGCTTTAGGTGCAGACGATGGTCTCTGCAATTGGATGGACTAGAAATAAATGAAAAGTGGGGGGTTAAAACAAAACACAGGTAAACAAAGGCAAACGAAATAAAGCAGGGTGAATTAACAGTAGACGATGTGGGATATGCTTGAACACTACACACATTTATATTATATACCGAAATAACTGCATAATATTCTGACTATGATATCATGACTATGATAGCGCTCAAAGAATTAATAATAAATCATATATAGTAAAGATGCTTACCTTCTTCCCATCCCATTATCTCTAAAACCTTTAGCAAAAGGATTGTGATCAATTTTAAGCTGGGTGATCTGAAATGATAAAAACAGTATGGGTTAACTCTACTGCTATCAATTTAGAAATGCAAAATAGTCTTCAAGACAAGGATTAATAAAAAAAAAAAATTCGACATACCTGTTCGTTTTGGTAAGCTGTAACTGCGATAAATACTGTCTCGTCAAAAGCATAAGTGTTAAATGAGTTCCACCGCATTGTGAATATATCGTTGGCCTGAACCACGTGGATGCGCGGCTGGTATTTGTGCATCGAATTCAGGATTATCTGGATTGAAAAGAAGTAAAAATATTTAGTACATATGTTTAATCATTATGCCATAATTGTGGGAAACAATAGATATGGACGACTGTATGCAGTTTAGGTGCCGCAGGTGAATAGCGTTCGCCAACTTCCGGTTTAATGTCGTGGCGTGAAGTTCACATGCGTTTCATTTGACTTCAGTCATATTCAAGTTGTCGGCAGAGAAGAACTTTCTTCTAGAAGTATCACACCGAACTCTAGTCTTTAGAAAGAGCCAATAAACTCAAATAAGGAGAGCGACACCTAAATTGGCTGGGAACATTTAAAAGCGTGACCTTCATTTTAACATTTAGAGAGTGGTTTATCGGTGCAATTGCGACCCCCAGCTGTGGATACCGGTAAATCCCGAGCCCTGGCAGTAACCTGCCCGCCACCGCCAGTCCGCCCATCCCCGGGGGTCCCGGGAGCCTCGTAACTCCGTAAACCCCTCACCCAGCGACCACCGACCACTTTCTCGTCCAAATCTCGTTCCCCCGAGACAGGAAGTAGTAGAGTGGTGGAGAAGTTGACACGTGCTGAGCGGGAGATCACCTGATCCCGGGCACATTAGTAGGCGAGGCTCGCGGTGCCCGGGGACCCAGGGGCAATCAGCTTTGGCGCCATTCGGGCTCACCGTGATGTATGGGGCTCGGGAGGAGAAGCAATTTACTCCGGACTGCCAGTTGGTGGAGGTTAAATATGCGGAACATGTACAGCGCCCTCTTTTAAATGTGATAACTTTTGCGTGTAGTTTTGAATATTTGGAAACACCCTTTGAGTCATTGATACAAGTCGCACGTACGCAGGTTTCGCAGTGCAATAATTAAAGCATGGTTATTCGCGTCCTCAGATTAATACAATATTAATTGATTGTCCACATATATATACATGTGTTCCAATATCAAATAAATTGTGCCGTTATAAGATTAAAAGCATTAGTGAAAACAATGAGTTGAATTGCTGGTACTTACATGTCCGTTTTGATCTAAGTTGTTGTTGGTGAGTTTAAGCTTGTGGAAAGAGACAGGTTGTTTCATCCAGTGTGCTCCGCTAGCAGGTGAGTCCGGATGAATGCAGAGCCGGCCCGGCATGTGGGGCTCTGCCTTCCCCGTCACCACCCACTCCGAGTTGTGGTACTAAACAAAATAGAAATAGCAACATGTAAACAAATGTAACAAGACCAACAGTGTCATGAGACTGAATAATGGCAGAATGCCACTATGTGTCATTTCATTGAAATTGCGACACAAACGTCATTTGAACTAAGCGCTGTATTTATCTGAGATTTAGGTATAACTAAGATGCATATAGACGCTGCAGCCTTGAGATGAGAAAATTCACGGTGTAAGTTTTATTAACTTGTCCCCGGCGGTTGGATTCTCCATAGTAATAGAATTTATTGAGGCTGGACAATACTTTACAACCCTGTTTTTGTTTTCAACCCCGGACCTACCCTTATTTTATAACTGCTGGCCTTTCACTGGGCCCAGGCCACAAATAAAGGTTCCACCCTCGTGAAATCTGCCGTGATTAGACTCTATGTAGCACGTGTTTTGTATGTAAAGGGAGTGTATGGTAATGAATTGGTAGATTTTAGTTTTATTGAGGCGCGATGAGTACGAATTTGTCTTCCCCTTCCCTCGGGGTGAATACATGATTTATCGGGATTTCCCCATGTGTTGTGTAACATCTCATGAGGGTGGGTGTGACTTTTCTTTACAATTCTAATCATTGCCGATGAATTGGTGGACGGGTGGGCGAAAAAACGCATTGGCCGCGGGAAAGTCTGCGAGATGAAAAGGCCTTGGGTTAATTCTTACCTTGTATCTGCAGTCATCCAGTGGTACAAGGTCCATAAGTAGGATGTACTTGGCGTGCGGGTCCAGGCCCTCCAATGTCACTTTGAAAGTGGGAAACATCCGTCTGAAAAATTAAAACGTGCACATTTAGATTACATCTTTAACAATGAAATGTATGTTTATTATATTTTGCAAATTCGTAGGAACCATGGCGAAAAAACATATTTTCGGGGATATATTCGCATTCATTTTGTGTGTCTATTCACTATATATCGTGATCATAAGATAAAGTTGCAGAAATTCCATTGCATGATTAAAACTAATTAGAGACAATTTCAACACCAGATTACGCGGTCTTATCGGTGCGCCATTGTTGCGTGGCAGTTTTACAACAAAATTGTGCCGATTGTTGCTGCATCGATTTCGTTTGTCCGTCACCGCGGTCGGGATGGAAAGTTCGCCACCATTCGCGCTAAACTTTGTTTAATATTCACACATACATCGGCTGTTAAGCATTCCTTGACACCTCACACCGAGATGCCATGACTATTCAGGCCTCGATCTTGGCAGTCACCGATTGTCGTCTGCTTACCAATCTCCGAGTGGCGCGAATCTCGGAATCAGCCGGTGTCGTCTGCTTTACGACCACCGAGTACACTCCATAATGAACTAATGAGTTTGTGATCACTTTATGGAGTGCGAAAGAGGCCATTGCCGGTGTAATATCGCCCATTGATTAAAGAAACTCAAGTGGAGCCTTATTCGGAAATTGATTATCAGTAATGAGATGCGACTCGAGAGCTTGGTGAAATCTGTAGCTTCTGGTGGCGTCTCCATTACAAACGAGGAATCAAGAGGCATCGAAATCGACCTCCCTCTTCCCCCGCAATTTCTTACACTTTCCACCAATTTACAATTCTCAAGAGGCGATTATCAAATCATCTAAAGAAGACAACGGAGCCCCGCCATTTTCGAGCAGCCACATTTGTCGGGCCAGAGGTGGCTTCTTTTTAGAATCTGTGTGTAATTTGCGCTGGATGTCAAGCCGGCGTTATCTCGTACTTGGTGGGGAAATTTGTACCTCGAGGGTAAACTGCCACCTGATGATCGTGGCGTGCGTCTATCTTGTAGATGAACTACTCCTGACACGGTTGTTATAAAGTCTTGCGCGTGTTATCGCGTAAACTGCGCTCTTTATGTCGTAAATAATTGTCAACCCCTCATATCTCGCCCGACAACATTCAATTATCATTTCCTCGCAGACAAATCGGCCGTTTAGCAAATTTCCATATATTTTGCGCATTGAAATCGCATTTCTCTTTCTCATTTGTAAGAAAGATAAAAACAAATTTCTTCCGGCTACATTTCGCTGATGAACGATAGCACCGTGTCAAACGAAGCCAAATAGCAGAATTTGCATTTAATTCGAAAATTAGTGTAGCCGGTATCAGTCGATGGCATTTATATTTCATGGTGATTTCTCGCTTGTTAGTCGACGCATCAGAGCGTCATGTTGCACAACGTTGTGTCATAATTGGCGTGAATTATGGATTAAAGTCAAATGTTTGACGAATAATAAATGCTTAGTTGACGATAGATCGATAACAATGTGCCACTATAACGTTCAACGTTTGGCAAGACGAACGCCTCGAATTACGACATTGATGCACATGCTAAATATACATTGACTTGAAAATATTTCAATTTTATCATGGTATTATGCCTCAGCCAGGTGGATTGAAATTGAAACTAATTGGCTGATTTCCAGTTCAGGAACTTGTAACTTGCATTTCTCGAATATTGATAAATTTATCGGAATGTCTACGGACTGAATAGTCGGAATGTTTTTTTCACCCAGTGACATTGAGCACCAGACAGAATGAAGACGCAGAGTCTCCAGTTTGCATGTCAGAAGGTGAGAAACCAAAGAATAGCCATAAAATCAGAAAATATTTAAATCTGACATGCACTCAGCAACGGGGGAGGCTCCCGGGCTATTGACTGTGAGTCAATATCGCCAACAGTTGGTGGTTTATCAAGAAGGCATCAACGTCGGGCCTCGCAATTAAATTAAACAGGACAATATGCTCTCGATCATAATCGGAGTCTGTTGCGGGGTACGAGGGGCCAGCTATGGACTCCTAGATGGGCAAATGGCGTGCTAAGCCAGCCATTATCCGGGCGCATTGAGGTGCATGTCATTCTGCTCTGGTTGGTTTCTATAGGCGAATTGATGTCGAATTAATTCGGCGACTAAAGATTGAAAACGACAAAAGGGTGCGGTTTTGTTTATGTCTTATGATACGAAATCAGGTTTCCATATCGTCTGGCAGCAATGTGTCACAGGAAATATTCCTCGGGAAATAAACAAATATTATCATTTCACAACTGTCCGATAGACCCGGCTGATATCTAAATGTATTCTAGAACGGATGTGATTCTGTGAAAAACACACGGAAATCCAGCATATTTTGCCCCGCCTCTACGATAAAACGTAGATAAGAACATTGATGAGCAGGCGAGAGATCTCTGGTGGCCGCCAAAAGACTACGGCCATGTTTGTCTTCTGCCATCGAGGCGGCCATTCCAGCGGCAGACGATGGCCAAGATCAGCAGGTTCGCGCCAAAAGCAGCCCGCCCATAATGCTCTCTGTCGTGCCGTAAATTTCCCGACTACGGCTCGAGCTCGGCTGTTCAGGCTCTGCTGGCGTGCATCCTAAACAACCCTCAACATTTTAGCACCTCTGCAGACGACGGTGTCGATGTTTTACCGCTAAAGGGTGTTTTCATTCCCGCCTTGCACAGATATTTTAAGCTGCTGTTGGCCGCGACCATTGTGCGTGAATGGGAGCTTTTTCAGCAGCCCGCTGGAAACAATATGGCACGAATTAAAGCCTTTCGCCGATGTTGTTCAGCCGAGCCGAGAAAGCCGACAAAATATGCTGTTGTTTTTGTTGTTGTTTCGGATGATCGGATATGATACGCAAACATCTTTCTACCGAACGACCGCCCATCGTTTTAATCCGTATTTACAGATGCTTAACCTTGTTTCTCAATTCAATACTCTCGTCTAATGCAATTATCCTTTCGTGCTCAATCAGTGAAATTTGCATAGGAGAATTGCAGTCGTCTGCTAAACAATTTACGAGCAGATGGTGGTCAACAAGCAGAATTTTCAATCAGGGCTTCACGGAAAGCAGCATGGCGGCCAAATATCGCAGAGTGCGGTAGTAAAACCGTGAACTCTTTGACCGCAACAATTTACGCTGGTAAAACAACAGTAAATTCGCCGAGGAAAGGCAATATCATCTTCTCACTTTTAGAATGTGAATTTTGCCGCATTGACTGCGGTGATATCGTTTCTCAGACAAACATTTTGTTTGCGGCCGCCATGCTGGAGGGGCAGACCACAAGATTGCACGTATTAAATAACACGAGGCAATTTAGTTTTCTTTCCAGCGCTTGATCAAAGGTGAATGAGAAAGATTCGTACAAAAGAGCAGCAAATTACACCAGTGTACCCTAACCGTCGTCTTAGATAACACCAAATTATCCTGCTTTTTATGCGTACTTCTAATTCAATTACAAAATTAATTTCTCAATGAATTCGCCAAATGTACCAACCAACGTAAATGTGATACGCGGGTTTCTACGATTGGATAGTTCGCTTGGCGTGGCATATTTAAAGTATGATGTGTCGTTCAAATTCGTCCGAGACCGAATTGGCAGAGAATTTTAAAGATCACCTGCTGCATGAAACTTTAGAATTAAATATGACTCATCAGATTTGACTTGCAAGATAATTTATATCGAAATACTCCAATTGTATTTGATGACCTCTTTCTATTGGGTAGGAGGTTCATTGATATCGTTGATACATTGACGAATATTGCTTAATTCGCCGTAGGCTCAGCGGTGGGATGACAATCGACTTAACCAAGCACCTAGATTAGCCCAATAAAGAAAGTTCAAACAGTAATTAGCAATTTTGAAGTCTAGCGAGAGCATCCTTTCCGTGGAGCGTTACGTATTATTGTAAGGACCTGTTATAATGCCCTGTATATCTCACCAAACGCATCCGTCAAACCTATTAGCTCTATTTCTCCGCCGCTAGCTTAAAGCCCCCAGCTTAACGCATTACCCCACAACAATCCCAATTCAACCGGTACCGACCGGTAAACTCCCAGAGGGTAAAGAAGAGGCTACCGCTCAAAGAGTCGTTAGTCACCCTTAAACAAAGCGATTGTCGTAAAACAATAGTAGGAACAAAACAGTTAAACCATTACCGGTGCATCCCGGGAAAGGCAAAGGAGCTCGTTTTGCAAAATTTTCATTTTAATCAAGGATATGGAAAAGGCGGTAATTATTACCTAACGTGTACATGTCCGCCCCCAGACTTGTCGTCTGCTATGGTGGGATTTCGACTAATATCGCCTATTGTTTTCCATGATAGGTCTATCTATGGCATCTTTCTGATCTTTTGACTTGTCAATGACTTTAAAAGATCTTCGGACACTTTCGCGAGATTTCCCTTCCTCTATAAGAATCGACTGAGCAGTTATCTTAGTGAGGTGCGATAATTTTGGCGCACACGAAGCTAAGATTTTCAATTAACGTGTCTATTGTCTAAATGTTCCTCCCTTTGTGGGTGGAGAAAGTAACATATGGTGGCGACAAGACGAGGGAAATTCTGTTCACTTTCTAGCTGTCCTTTTTCAACAGCA
>JAXGGS010768200.1:0-11047 GCA_035585475.1 Armandia brevis
TAGCTCAGGTCGTTACCCACTCGTATTGTTCTCTGTTGAATACATGCATAAACATTGTACCTGTGTGTGATAGAGGTAGTGAACTCTCCCGCCTGCCCCAGGGGTTATATACAGGTCTTTTTACTTCTACCTGATTCACGGGAATCTGCATAAGATATCAAATAAAACGTTAAACAGAATCGACACAACTTGCGCACTCTAGGATCCACCAGTGCACAAGTATGATCAGATTGATTTCTCACCTTGAACGCGTGCAAAACATTCACAAATTTCATACGGCGGCCATCCAATAGACTTGAATTTTTACAGCCCTCCTGACATTGCTTACAATATATGAAGTTTATACATGCAAGCTTTTAGTACTTAAGTTCCACTGCTAAGGCAGTCTTATGCGCATAGACTATTCAGTGACTGTGTAGTTGACAAACTGTGCAGAAGTGTTTGCCCTCCGCATTTTGGTCAAATATCGGCATAGGTAACCTTTACTCTCTCTCTATGTATCTATCAACTTCAACCTGGTCATATCATTCGTGCGGCCCCTGTCGCGTCATTCCTCGGCTAAGTCTGTTATCACGGTGAGTGTAATAAATCAACCTAGATCCCTACCTTTAACTTCAGATAACAGGTGTATGCTTGCTATCTGTTCAGGAGCGAGCAATAATTATCATACAGTAAAGGAATGGTTTAGACAAACTTTCTCTATTAGTCAGTTTAAAAAGGACAATTTTATTTCGATTGGGCTGAGCTCCGATATATTTCACTGATTCCATTCGAGAGTTTGCATTGTTTTACGGACATGGACTAAGCACCAGCAGCGAAGGTAGTAAGGGAGAAGTGTACCAGGCAACTTATATTGATTTGAAGTATGAAAAATATCGCGACGACCTCAATTTGTCGAGAAACAAATTGGAAAAAACCCGTTTGATACATAAATTTTTATTAAATAAATAAATATATATATATATACATACATGTTCATGGGAAACATGTGGAGATATACATAATAAATGCATATTTATAAGCAAAGACTACATCAAGTTTTTTTCGTAAACAATTATTTGATAAATTAGTAATTGAGCATAATGTCAATCCGGAATCGCCTTTGATATAAATTTACGTAACTCTCGGTAAAGGATAGTAAATGCATGTTCGGAAAAGATTACCTAGTGACATAAAAGCCCTCAAGAAGTATAATGTTGTGTAAAGATGGCACAGCCTGTCTACACATACTGCTGATATTCACGTCTGCTAGAGCATTTTATCCTAACATAAGGTGATAATGTTTATTTTACTTGTAAAATCTGAGGGAAGACTATAATTAGCAAGAACACTTCCCATCCACGCTATCTTGTGATCTAGAGTCCCTAAGGTGTATACTATCTGCGTGTAATTTGTCATTTTCGTCGTTTTCATCTGATCCGTATCGAGTCATCATATTGTCTAAAAGAAATCTATAAATAGAACTTAGAATGAGACATAAATTTCGTTTATAGGTAAAGAATCGACCGGTCAGTAATGTAAGCAACTGTGTGAAACTTACTTCATGGATTCCTCAACCATCAGACCTTCCTTCACGGAGGTTTCCGTCCATCCGATAAATTCCAATTCTTTACAGAACTGCTCTATCTCGGCTTGTTCAACCTCTCGATGTGGGAGGTCACACTGGTTTAATTTTATATTCTTATTATCATCATAATACTTAAACTTCTATCAATTTTATCACTAGGCATCATTACGATCGGAGTAATATGATTTTAAGTGTTCTGAAATGATTGATGTTACGCAGTGCTTGGTGTATTTACCTTGTTGGCTAGGAGTATACAGGGAACGGGACTACCATCTGGTAATGAACATTTAGAATCTAAATCTTTCTTCCACGTGCGGGCGTTCATAAAGGTGTTTCTTTGAGTAAGATCGAACATAATTATGCAAGCGTGCGCATCTTTGTAGTAAACTCTCGTCATCGATGTGAACCTCTCCTGACCTGCACAATATCAGCCACAATAAGTCAGCGCGGGTACATCAGTTAGCAAGTATTTAATATTATATAAGTTTAACATTATATCGATTGAACTGTTTTAGGATATTGACTTCGAAAGACTAACACTGTTGATAACAATTACATAATAACGAAAACATAGAAATCGATTAATAAATATACCTGCAATATCCCACAATTGTAGTTTTATCGATACATCGTCGTTCCACTTAACTACTTTCAGGGCAAAGTCGACTGCAGAAAAAAGATTTACATCAATCATTTAAGGAAAACTAATTAATACGATAACCACATGACTAGGAGCACATGACTGTCATGCAGTGCTTTAATGGAAACCACAATTCGAAGCTATTCGATGCTATTACCTCCTATGGTGCCCTTGTAATCCCTGGTGCGTTTATGATATACATATTTATTAACACATGAAGTCTTCCCTACGGTCGCATCACCGATAACTATCACTTTGAATAATTTCTCTTTCATTTTGGCACAAACGATCTAATGCTTTGAATAGCTGATAACTGGGAAGTAAATATGTTTCCTGAAGCACGGAAACGCAGAACAGCGCCATGAAAATCCAGAATATACGTTTCTCAGATCAAATCAATGTTGGATCATTCATTAACGAAAATTGTTATGACTGGATGTCGTACATAATAATCGATATTGCGGGTGGTTTGTTAATAGACCAGCACATCACGTGCCTGAGCAATCCATCCACTTTGAATAGGGTAAAAAATGAATCATGTGATAACTTAACCTGTAAGGACACTCACGCTAATTTACACTTTGTCAGGATTCACATATAGAGTGTACCTAGTGCAATACGAGGATGGCGGCATATAGGCCTATCTGTGAATTCATAAGAAATATACCAGATCTCAGATACCCGCGAAAGTATTATCCCTAAACTTATTCTGTGTAACTATTATTCGACGGCGTCCTTGTAATATGTTGCCCCACGGATACGCAAAACTGTTGAAGGAATCAATCATTTCCACGGCCTAAATCCGGGGCCTATGTTCGGGCCAATACGTGGGAATGTGCCCCAGTTCAGCGAAGCATGGTTGTCATTGCATCAAAACTATTACAGTTTGTAGTCAAGAATCTGTGACCGCTAGGCCTTGAAGAAGAATCTTGTTAGATCTTGTGACAATCGCATCAGTAGACAAGCGCAAATAATATGTATAAGAACTCTCAAAAAGACTGGAGTTGGTAAACGACTACGCCATTTTACAATAATCACATGACAAATGATACACAATGTTGACCTAAGGAAATGTTAGTTGTATGAAAATGAATATAGCTGCGACGCATATGAATGACTGGAGCCGAGAGATAGTTTAAACATTACCGATGCCTACTTTCTAACCTGACTTAACACGCCACTTATGATGAGACCTGTGGTCATGTTTTCTTTAATGGGGCCGACGTTACATAATTAACGTCGATTCTTTTCGACTATAACACGTACCTGTACTGTCATACCTGCCTCTAAATTAAGATCTATACACAATCAAACTCATAACACCTTTACAACGCTATGCCGGCGTAAGCTTTGTTATTCAAAATTAGGCATAGCCTACCTCAAAAATAAAGCACCTGCTTCACAGACATAAACTACTGTTCAGCGGTCCACTAATATGCATATCAGGCTGTTTAAGACGTGGATCATTATGAGAGTATTGTTCACAATATGAAACAATACTTGCATATATGGTGAACTAATAGTAAAAGTAATGAACTGATTAATTCCAAAACAATTATGAAAATTGACAAAATAACAACAAGAAACATCTAAACATTATCCTAAAATGATTATAGAGTAGACCTTATTCGCGAATTTATGACCCATAATGATCGGAGTTTCTAACGGCCTTACATCGGCTGGCACGGGGTGCTATTTAAATAACCGATTTGTTTCTAACTCCGCCTGATTCTTACCACCAACTGTCCACTTGTAAGCCTCGCTGTATCGTTTGTTGATGTATCGCTGGACGTACGAGGTTTTACCGACCCCTGGATTTCCGATGAGAATAACTTTACACGGTATGTCTCGGACAGACTTCTCCTCAAAGTACACGCTTGATGAAGTTCGATAGCTGTCCTTCGGACAAAATATATTGTTATTATCCTTCGTGATAATGGATTCACCATAATTCCCTGAAATTGTCAGGGTTTGAGTGGCAATGGATGTGCTCATTGTAGTGTATGTTTATGTATTGGATATCCTAGCTATGCACAAGCCCAAAATCAAACTTGGTCATCTGGTCCTTACAGATTCAAATGTAGACTCGTGTGGCGCTCTTGGTCTAATGTTGCAGCTGCATGGCTGCTGTCGGTATTTGGGGTTTCATCCATGAGTGATTGTTGACAATTGCCCAGAAAGCCACCACGGTTCTGTCCCATTAACGTGTTAATGTACTGGTTAGGTAACTAATCAAGTCGGGTCTTAGTGACCATTGTTAATCGCTAATCTCCTAAACTAGTCGTGGTTAGTCCGGTCATTAATCCATTGTTAGGTTTATCCCCTTTAGACGTGTATATATCATTTTGACACTTACTCTGCAGGGAGTTATCATGGGATAACAGGTTTCCATTTAATTGACCAATTATATCATATACGGAAAATGATTAGCATACTATAAATATTTATCTAGCCCACTGAAACATCCTGCAGTGAAACAGACATATCACGAGACATAATTACTATGTCAAGTTATGTCATATCTCCACCGTGACCATCCCCCTGTTTATCATTATCCCGTGATCTGGAAACTTTTCCTGCTTTTAAAACATCTATTATTATTTATTTCTAAAAATGCAAATTTTACTAACCTCCGAGCGTCGCTCTGTAATCACGGGTATAAAACCCGTGTACGTATCTCTGAACCATAGACGTTTTTCCGCACGCAGCATCACCAATCACCAGCAACTTGTAAGCCGCTCGCCTTGGCTGAGCATCGCTTGCATTGTTATTGGAAATGTCGGCTACAATTGTTTTATCAAAAAAGAACCTCTGCCGTTTCTTGTGAATTTTCCAGTCGTTGTTTCCCACCGCCAGCCCCTGAGCAATGATTTGGTTCCGGAGAGCTGTCTTAGATATCCCCCTATACTGTACACCTGCCGTCTCTCCCTTCCTCTCGTCCTCCAGCTTCAAAGGTAGCGGCGTCACACAATACATGCCTGGGTAGAAGGCCAGGTTAAACAGGAAATGCAAAGGTAGCCCTAGACTGCATGAAATTCAATTGCTTGAAAGTGTCAGGGACAAGACTAAACCGTGGATCCTACTATGTGTGATCGGCAGTAAAGAAGTGTGCAGATTATCATATTTCCTAGTATAAGACGGTACATAGCACTGAACTAACATGATCCATAAAACGTGACTTAACGGGAATTTAATCACGTGTGGCACCAACGGATATCAAATCACATCTCATCGGTGGGTCTGGCCCTCAACAAGATCTTGCCGCGATATCATATTCACGTGGACAAAACTTGTAATTGGTCCAGTTAAAACAGTTTCACTAAAAAAGTGTCCAAATCTTGACAATCTGTGTCAGAAGTTTTGAGGTCAATCACGTCTTGAGGTCAATCACGTTTCGAGGAGCGTGTTATTCGTCCCTTTTTGATAAATTGATCGGCTTTTGTCTGGTAGAAGTTGTAATCTAACCATTGATTATTAAAATCGTTATCTTATGGATCACATGAGGCGTTTTCTTGGTAAGTGAGTTATGTAAGTTTCTAGTGTACTCCTTTCGATCCTGGCCGCAGTTTTTCCATGCTAATGGATATTCATACCTACTGCTGGTAACCGCGTAGGTAATTACCGTCGTATACCATAGTATTTTGTGATGTACCGTGGAATAGCAGATGAGCAGCAGCGTATATGGAAAAATATGTTATGGTCATTAAAAAAATATAAAAGTTTTCATTATGGCGAGGGATCTAAAGACCATTTTTAACAGGAGACTATTTATGCAATTTTAGTATAATGACCTATCGTATAATAAATAGCTATACATTCTGTGTATCAGGAATGGTTTTTATTATTCTCATCGATTAACTTGGGTATATAACCGAATGATCAGATAAAAAGCAATTAAAATGAAAAATACTTATCACCACGGTAAACCGGTATTCTAACGTTGTACCTCGGTAAGAGTAGCTTTAACCGTGGTATATATACTGGTGTATAACGACAAACCACCAATAACACCCTCGGCAAAGTTACCTTTATGATTTAATACAGCTCAATATGCTTTACAAACATTATACACATATTCAAATATATACCCTTTGATATAACGACCCATAAAATGATAAAATGTTTCCTTTTATACATATGTTCTTATGCAATATATACTGTTCGTTTGAATCAAGGAAATAACAACAGTGTATGTACGTAGTATTTATAATAGGTTTATAATAGAGACATCATCAGCGATTAAACACTTGATCACAAATTATCTTCGGATATTGAATTTCCTTCTCTAGTTCAATATGTGTACCTGAGTGCAATTCAACGAGTTATCAATGAAAGAAACGTTTTTTCTAGCCAAACTTTACAGCAATGCCCAGTCACTACTAACAGCTACTAACAGTTTATATTCAGACTGGGATTTCACCTCAAATAAGTCACTCTATCCAGACCTCCTGTCAGGTCTTGGCGTAGTAGTTGTTGTTGTTGTTGTTGTTGTTGTTGTGGGAGGTTCAACAAGTCGTGAAATAAAAAATGTAGTTGTTTGCAGTTTGCGAGGGGTCATTAGACCCTTGACATTGTCTTCCGCATATAAAGCACAGTTGTGAGTGTATTCGCTATCATATATAGAATATTCAAAAGCCACACATTGTTCGTCCTCTTTGCACATCGCCCAGCAGGCTTCATACGAGTCTGTTCTGTTTTCCCTTCGACTTGAACCCTCTATTTCTGTCTTTCCCAATCTAAATGCATGTGACAGCTTGGGGAGGAACAAATAGCTCTCCCATTGAGGGTCCTCGACGCCTTGGTTTGGACGGGTTAGTTCTTCTCGGTGAAGGTAGCAACGCCCCTTGAAAAATTTCCCACATCTTTGATGCTCACATAGCGAGATTGCCACACATTGGACCTGAGCCATGCACTCCTCAATACAAGTTCCCAAATCCGCTTGTATTACGCGGTAATGGACCTCCAATTTTGTTCTCTTCAGCAGAAGTCCAGGGGTTAACGCTTTGCAAGAGTCAACAAGACCATCCGATTGTAGCCTTTGGCAGTATTTTTCTTTCATATGATCACTCCCGATCATTTTCCCAATACGTGTATAGTTGACTCCGAGACCCTCCATGTATTCGCTGGTGAAGAGCTCCTCTATAGAAGCGAGTTTGTAAGACACCGGAACGGGGTAGTCCTGCACCATTGATGCCCACTTCTGTGCGTCCCCTGATGCCGGTGGAGCCGCACCGACGGTGATAGTTCTCTTCTCTACATTCTTCTGAAATTGTGTCGCTGCCTCCCTTTCTGTGGAGTCCAGGTTGAATCCACCTCCGGCAGAGAACAGACCGGAGTAACTAGCCGCGGCAGAAACGCTCATGCCTTGTTCTTCCATTGTTTCTAATTTGCTGGATTCCATCTTGTTTTCGTGTGTATATCTGGCTCCAAAAGTTACCTGTTTTGGGAAATGGGTACCATAAGCTTCGATAAACTCTAAGTACAATTCCCTGTTTTCTGGGCTTCTGTCGAGTCGTCTGACCCATTTGATGAAGGAAGAGTGTAGAGGAGGAGGATCCTTGCTGATTATTTGAGAGAAATAATATTTGCAGCTTGCCGTACTGAGAATATAAGTGAACTCCCCTGTAGAAATACTTGATGATGCCTGCTTGTATCCAGCGCTAGCCGAGAAACTTGCGCCCCACCCCCCGCCGGAAACATCTGCAGAGCCACTCAGAGAACTAGCGAATTCATACCTGGTCTGGACGACCTTGGACGAAAAGGAGAGGACACAGGAGACGTCCGGGATGATCATCACGCCACGCGGCACGCTGTATCTACAGTCGGCGGTCTGGTCAGATTGGGAGTAGTCGGCAGCGAAGATGGGGAGGGTGAAGCCGGGATCATGTCCTGTTGCCAGAGGGTAACCTTTAAGAATGTTGTAGCCGAGAAAGGCATAGTCCAGGTCAGGGAATGAGGTCTTGAATTCAGGTCCTTGACATTCCTGTACCTTGTAGTCATTTCTCAACACTGTAAAAAATTTAAAGTAAACCATTTGCCCATAAATAAATTATCTGATTATCGATTGAACAGTTTTGTTCGGGAGTGGCTGCTTGGTTAAAATGACAGCATATCACGATCAAATCAAATTCAAGCAGAAGACTCACCGATGTTATTGTAGTTTTTGCCATACGTTTGAAGAGGTACGTCTCCCATGGTGCGAGACTGTGAGGGCATCATTTTCTTCGCAGACACAGCAAGCGAGGATATTCGGGATAAGTCATTTTCCACTTTGGTCTCCCTGAAAAAATAAGATTGTAGTTACAACTTTGTTTTCCTTTGGGAATCTATTCAATCTTAATACAATTATTGTGCGTATCAGCAAAGTTTTTGCATTCAGACAATTAACGACAAGACACTTACTCTAGTTTCTGTCCGAACCAGAGTCCTGTGCACAAAACAGTCACGAAGAAAAGGCAGACTAAAGGAATACCGATCCCAAAATATTGAAGTTTCTTTCTGTGTCTCGCGCAAAGCAATTTCTGAAATGAAATATAGCTACTGTGACACATATTTATCGATATACATCGTATGCCATTGTTGCTTTAAATAAGATTATGGCAATAGTTCAAATACTAACCGGGTTTTCGCAAAATACATCATCGTTTATGGCGGACATATCTATTGTTGGAATCCTCCGTCTGCGATCCTCACACTTCTCTTGTTTCACCAGAGTGGAGCGTAGTTGGTCATTCTCACGTCGCAGTCTGTCATTTTCTACAAACACCTGGAAATGGTATGTCATATGTCAAATTAAACCGTGCGTACTACAATTGTATATCTAATTTCCAACGTTCAATAGATTTTAAAATTATACGCGGAAGCGCGTAATAAGTATTGTACATACCTCTGGGGATTGTCCGGATAAATTCTCTCGAGAGCAAGACAGTGAGGACGGGGAAGAACCCAACAACATATTTGTAGATATGCTGTTGGCGAGCTGAGTTATACTCGGTCTGGGTTTATCCAAACCCTCCATCTGAAACCGATGCTTTAAACTGAATCCCAGTTAAATAAAACTGACGTGTCACGGATAACCTCGATCTGTAGGCAGCCTCCTGCGATCACAATGGAACTGACGCAGCAGGTTTTTGGCCCTGTTTTTATACGTTATCAACCGGGAAATGATTTAGGAATTGCCCACTCAATAATTCCATCGTGCCACGAATGATGAGGAAGCTGATAAGCTATTAATATCTCTCGCTCCATAATAAGGATAAACTGAGCATCATATCGGCAATTGCCCGAAAGTTGGAAGCAAACAATTACTTGTCATCGTCTAATCAGCTTGCATGACAAGGAAGACATTTTCTAAATATCATTGTAATGTGACAGAGTAGGCAGATAGAAAATATCGGGTAATGCTATTTACCTAAGAACACAACAACTATTGAAGGCCATTATTCGATGTTCAACTGGGCTAAACAAGAGGAAAATATTGACATGTTAATAGGTGTTTCCAAGGGAGCGGTGTCAAGCAGTCAGGTTTTCATGGAAAATAATTATTTCCTAACAACTATCGTCTTCTATGATGATAAAAACAGACAACATGATAACGAAAAAACACAGAACCTTTCTGTAAAACTGTTTACCAAAACAAATACATGTGTTGATGAATGTATAGCTTACATGTATTTGACAGCCCATACAGAGACTGGGCATCTATAGCAATCGGTACATCAACTCGACAGGAATTGCAAGAACGTCCAAGTCAGCCTACTTTTTAAAGAATTGATTTTGTTCAACTTTTAAAATGTTTAATCGCATATGCGATAAACGTACCAAGGGTTCAACATATTGATAATTTATACACGATCGACAAGCTTTTCAAAAAGTGCAACAAGTTTAGATTAATTAGAATCAATTACTATGCACCATGAATTAAATGCTACTGCATATGACTTGCATCTTCTATTGACTCATGCCTACGGATAGTTGCCAATAATCACAATTAGGCCCCATAAATTTAATAAGTTGTTAATAAGTTGTTTCTCAAGCCTTTTTTTGCTTGAGAGGAGGAGTGCGGGCGGCAGGTCAAGTTTGTTTGTTGTTGTGGTTTTTTTTGGCCAATGAGGGGGCGACAATCTTTTTTATTTTTTTCTTTGAAAAAGGGGGCAGGTTTGTTTTTTTTTCACCAAGAATTTAGGGGGGCGGCCGGCACGCGAATCAGTAGGGGCGACAGGTGCCATTTTTAAAAACAATATTTTGCCCATTTTAAGGGTTTGGGGGATGTTTCTTTATAACTCTCGATTTCTCTTTTTTTCCCTTCAATGTAATGTAGGGGCGGCAGGGTTTATTTTGTTTGTTTTTCAGTTAAATTAGGGGCGGCAGGGTTGGGTTTTTTTTCTGTGAAATTAGCGGCGGCAGTTTTTTTGTGTGTGTGAAATACCTAATAAAAAGAGGGGGCAGGGGTCTCAGGCCCATGCGGATGGGGCCTGGGAAACAACTTAATAATTTGATATGGCCTTACCGATATATGCAGGCGTTTGAAACTTGAAATTCGGATTAGGCTCGCGCGATGTAAAGAATTGTCAAAATATGAATATACATATACGTAAATTATTGTTATTTTGGTCGAGCGCGTTGAAACTGAATTGCGGGTGTCTTGTGATAACCATTTTAACCAACCTATGAATAAGGCTCCAATACTATCGATACGTTAGCATTCAACTTAACAGGGCGTGTTTCGTATAGAAAACACATAAACTCATGAATATTCGTCTTAAGTAAACGTAAAAATAAATGATGGGAATCATTTGACGATCCTATGCGTGTATCGGATACATGCTCAGTGCATTTTT
>JAXGGS010768200.1:17612-28235 GCA_035585475.1 Armandia brevis
CCCCCCCCCCCCCCCCCCCCCCCCCCCCCCCCCCCCCCCCCCCCCCCCCCCCCCCCCCCCCCCCGCGCATTAAATTTAATTTTAGCAATTAGCCAGGGGTGTCAAGAAATTCAGATCGCTGGTAATTGTCAAAAATGCTTGCGTCCTCCAAATATTTCATTGCCAGACTTTATACATACCTCATATTATCTAATAATAAACTATTAACATGCTTCTCAGGCCCCACCCGTGTGGGCCTGTCAGGCCCCCACCCCCTTGTTTTATTTGTTAAATTGAAAATTGAATTGAAATTGACATTTTAAGAAAAAAAAATGCCACGCCCTATTTTATGAAATTAAGAAGAGCAAACACAACGGCCAGCCCCTATTTCTCGAATATAAAAGATAAAGAAAAACCTGTTGCACCTCCCATTGCATTGAGGAAAAAATATGAAAAATACACAATGTTAACATAATGTTTTTTTTTACATGATAATTAAGTTTCTAGGAATTTTTGTGTCACTTTTTTTTAGTGACATAAAGGATGTTTTGTCTGCCTTAGCAATGCCCAGTCGCTTCAAAATGTATTAGTGGTTATTTCAGAGTTCTGAAACTCAGTTCCTGCAATAAAAGATGTTATACCCAAATTCTTCCGGTTTTGAACAAGTGGCAATTTAGGCACACTTAGCTGGAGTCAGTGTTTACAGAAACATTCTCAGTTGGGTTTTCCAGCTATAGGAGTCACCCAAGGTGCCAATCATAGCAACAGTTTTAATTCCCACAGTTGATCATTAGAAATAGAATTACAAATGTACATATCATTAATTGGCAAACATTTATAGACAGATTCCATTTGCCTGATCAAAAAAATATCATATAACCATGAGTGTCATCGATTATGACGTCATAATCAAACAGCCAAGCTCTAGACAGTTCTCCTAAGATAATCAAAAGACGTTATGACGTCGTGACAATTATTGAGCTGTATACAAATTAAAGAAAATGTATGCATGACTGGGGCACCTCTTAGTTTGTATGTTCAACAAAACATAGCCCTGAATCTGATGATTGCTCTGTCAATTATTGTCAAAGGGGATATTACCACTATAGGTATCAAGCCAACTAGGGTTTTATTTGGGAATCGAACCATCGAGTTTAGATATTGTTTCTCGGGATTTTCTTCAATCAAGCTAACACCCGGCGGCGCACCAATCTGGTGCACTTTATACTGGTTATTAGTTCCCCCATATTTAATAACACAGCAGTGCACCTTTACCCTGGTTCAATAATTATGTTGCCTCATGGGAATTGACAAACATGGTACATGTGCATGGTGATACAAGGCAATAAAATGAATTCTCGAAATCTAAGTCAAACTTAACTCAGACGATACATTTCCGTTCTGCTCGTGCTTACAATCACATACACTTTACAGAGGCACAAAGCTTCTCTCCATTTGACGCAATCTTGCCTTCATATCGATCTTAATATCAGACCAGGATAAAATATTGATCTGTGTAATTCAGTGTTAAAGTCATTGTTGTTCAAAATAAAAGTCAGTCGGTATGTGTTTTCGATTAAGATACTTTGGGAAATGGTGGATTGATTTTGATTAACTCTTGTAATAAAAAAAAAGATTCTTTTAAGGAACACATTTGGGCATTCTTTGCTCCGCCGCGGTTTTATTGTTGTAAAATCATTTAAAAGGTGCAAATAAGTATGATAAAGCCCAATTAAGTGCCACTTAAAAGTCCCAGATAAACAACCAAAGTAGGACCGCAGATCGTGTTATGTATCTTCTTGAATGACCCTGGTATAGAAGAGGACCAAATTTAATCTATCTGTTCATTCTTCCATCATAGTAATAGGTAGTTAGTCTGTTTAAATAACGTCACAGTCATTGGTCAGTAATGAAATGTCGAACAATCACTCTTAAAGTCACCATTAAGGAGGGCCAATTATGTCGTATCTATTGTTTAATCAAATTGTTAAAACGATTGGATAACAGCCGGCTTTCGGGTGATTCTACCAGGATATGCCCTTGAGGGGGTTTGCCCTCGGGAAATCACCAAATAATGCCCACGTCTTTTATGGCCCCGTGTACAAAGACGGGTGATAAAGCCGGGTCCGAAATTGTCGCAGGTGATTCCTTTATATATCTCATCCGCCTTGGCTAAGTGCTGGACCCTTCAAGCCGCCGAGTGGCCAATATAAACTCACTCGTCTCGCCTTGATAAGTGGCAAAGGCACATGCAAGCTCACGCATCTCGGCCATCGACTAACGCACAGATAGATATATATATGCGGTCGCGCTTGTCGGACGGGTAAAACACAGTTGAGTGTTAGCACCGCTCGTGTCGAGCTCCGAGTTGAATTGTGCACCACCCTTGTGGCATTTACAGGTGGACCCGGACGGTGACAGGAAGTACGGCGATTCATCATCTACACTGTCGGAGGCATAACCGGCGTTAAATTAGGTTCGTTAGTGCGCAATTTTCTCTCCCCGCGTATGACACTCGCGGCTGCCTGTTAGGCCCGTGGTATTTTATGAACCTACCCACGAGTTTGTATCAAATTATCATCAAAAGCTAACAACGACAACCTGTTTTCTCTCCATTTAATCAATCATAAATCGCCGACGGCATTTCTGTGTTAGTCGACAGAAACAAGCGACGACAATTTTATCATTCAGGGTTTTACAGATTACGAGAACCTAGGTAGCTTTTATTTCCTTGCGAATACTAGCTGATGTATTTTACCAAATATCTAGAACTGTGACTTGGGATAAGAAACAGAACCGTGAAAGTGTCTCTATGTTTTCATAGATTTATTCAATGACTGTTAATTGCCAAGAGGCGATGTCGCTTTCGTAATCAGGAAACAGAGCGGGTGGATATATACTGTTTCATGTTTGATATGTTTTTCTCTCAGGGCCAAGTTAACTATTGGAGCGGGAGAGGAAAGAACCCTTAAATCGAAGAAATTCCTCTGAACAAGAGTCACCAGTTTCACCTGCCGATGTTGGCGTATTCAGACGAGAAGCGAAGCACAAGTCGGCTCAAATATCGCGGCTGTCACGTTCTCGTCGCTCCGTCGACCCCGGCAAGACTTTTGGCACTCGGCACTTTATGTCCAGGAATCGAATTAGCAACAGTACACTCCACATAGGGCGACTCGACCCGCTGTCGGCGGATTTATTTCTGGCGCTGTGAAGATTTTAAGCGGGCTGTCAGCTATCAACCGAGACATTAATGTTGGGCGGCGTTTGTCTGCGTCGAGGACAGTACGCACTTGAGTAGGAACAGCGCGCATTTGTTTTACTCCTCTCCGGCAGTTCAGAAGTTCTATATCATCAAGTTCTGTGACACTGTAATGACAGTCTAAAAGGCTCGTGTAGGTAGGAATACTCAGGATTCGTCGTCGTTTAATACGTGGAAGTTGAATTCAGCCATTTAATTCCGGCATCCCTCGGGTCAGTCTCAAACATTCAAGGTTCAGTTAAGGATTTGGTGGTTCAAGTAGTTCTTGGTTCGCGACACACACTCTAATATCGGATTCGAAGGTATTCTAAGAATCAAAAATGAGTCGACGAGCAAGTCTCTTCGCTAAGGAACATCCTGGGAAGAAGAAACCTCAGGTTAGATTTCCTGATGAATTGGTCTTCCTGGATAACATCAAGGAAAATGACATGGATGGGGTGAACCACATGCTGAGGAGAGCCAGCGTCAAGATAGATATCAGTGGCATCGGAGATTCAGGTAACTGTTTTTACTTTATTCAATTTCTATTCATGATAGTTAAATAGATTGAAAATGATTAATTTACTAATGCGTCAAGTTAAAGACAATAAGCGACCTCATCAGGCATACTGTTATATACATATAGGGTTTATCTAATATTACCTGACTAAAAATGCCATCGGCATATTTTCCCACTTGCCACTGTGCAGACAGAATCTCCCACAAACCACTTTCGGGAAAGCATGCAGGCGACGGAATGCAATATTCCGCAGTACTATATTGCTGCTAAATAAGATATCGCTTTAACAGGCAAAATGACATGATGTTTCAATGAATGAATTTCAAAGCGAGTGACAATTTCAGAGAATGAATATGGAGGATCAGATAAATTCATCATATGTTTACCTCATGAATTCATGAGTGATGTGGAAGAGACGCGCGCCGTCTACGATTTTTGTTGCAAGTGAAAGATGCGAAATGTTGCTTCAGCACTCGTGACAGCTCACGAGATCCTGGATGTCGAAGTGCCACGAGCTGCCATGAGGCTGATGAGAACTAATAGATGTGTCTCTGCTGATTAGCATACAATGTTGGCAAGACCACGCATTGTCGATTCTTTCTCATTTAAGATTGGCAGTGTATGACGAGTTATTATCAAATTGTATCGTGCCAGAATTCAACAGCGCATTTGAATGCATACATGCATCTTTTTGAAATATACAAAATCATGACCATTAATTTAGATACATTGTGTACATGTACTAGCCTAAAAGGGACTTTCATTTCTGCATCGTTCGATCGAGCATTTTTGATTTTCGATACGATGCTGTACCGCATTGTTTGTTCTTGCGCCGATGCCGGCCGTTGAATACAGTAAACACAATGAATATTTTAAATTGTACTTGAATCGTGATCCTTAATCGTGATAAAAACGCTTATTCCGTTTATCTTGGACTTTGATACAAACCCAATATCTATAATGTTGAACAAAACTCTACTTTGAGTTGTTAGTACCTAAAGATAATTATTATTGTGCTAAAATTGAAAGTTTTGTCCGTATTTCACCGTCGCCCCACGCGATTTCGCATAATAATGTGGTTGTCTCCTACGCCGCTGTCCAATTCAATCAGATTGATGGACGGATTAGAGAATCGGATTTAAACCTCAACAGGGATAAGCTAATGAGGATTACCCTCGCTCAGCTTACATCAACGTCCCCAGCGATATTTCTTTGATATTCTATGGGAATTAGATTTTGCTCCCACTACCTGTCGTGACTGATCGCCCGTGATCATATTCCTGTATAAATAAATGTAAACCTAATCACCTCAGTTGATGACCGGTCCCTTCGCTATCTCCGCTATTGGTAAATTATTTGTGTACATGAGCAATTATACCGCTGATTCGCCACAAATATCTATATCATAAATTACGATTCGTTATTAAATAGATAAGAGTGCATTGGTGTGCTAACGACATGGAACATTGTGTGATGCGAAGAGATCACCAGGATAAGAAAGAGATAAAGCACAGGTGATTGGGAACGTTTAGTGTTCTGATTGATGGAAAGAGTCAACAACAAGAATCATAATGTCTATATTTCGACACACATTGAGAACGAGTCATTCATCAATGTTACTCATAATTTAAAACACACCTTATCATAATTTGTCATAAAAAACACATCCGGAATTGGCGGATATGTTCATATGACTGACCGTGTTTCGCAAAAGGTCACTGTGAGGCAAGTCATTACAAAGCATATGAAATCATGTTAAGCTTTCGCTACGGTCAAGTGGTGAAACGACTAAACTTGTAGGAATGTTGATCAATACGACAGCCTTCATTTTATAAGGCTTTTCTTTTTCAATAATTTGACACGAGTATTTCAAAAAATCTCTTCATATGAAATATGCACCAAACAGTGCGCTACATAACAAATATGTACTTTCTGATACAGTGACTGATGAATTATAATTTAACACAACAGTTTTACTCTGCCGAAATCTAAAGCTAAATATTGTCTTTGTAAACCAGGTATGACACCCCTGCACCAGGCTGTTCTGGATGAAAATATGGGTGCAGTGCGTGTCTTAATGAGGAACGGGGCCGATATCAATAAACAAGACGAGGACACGTGGACCCCCCTCCACGCTGCCTGTGCCGAGGGTTTTGTAGACATTGCCAGGTAAGCGCTCATGTGGACACAATTACCCGCTAAATTTATGACAGGTAAACAGGTCCAGAAAATTTCAGCAGGTTATCCACTGTATGAATGTTGATACGTGAGATGGGTTCTATGGGGGGTCGTGGCATTCAATCAACATTTGCGCAATATATATGCCGACATTGTAATATGCAGACCATTTCGTTGTTCGTAGATACCTTATCAAGAAAGGAGCAGATAAAACTATCCAGACGGACGAAGGAGAGAGACCAATTGATCTGGTGGATCCTCAGGATTTCCTTATGATCGGTTTGATGCTCGAAACGCCTAATAAATAAACCAGGCGCGTTTACATCATCACATTCGGGATTTGACAGCTGCCGCCATAATTATCTGTTGCTCAGTAAAGCGCCACAACTCTCGAATCTTTTTTTAAATACGGGGGTCGAAAGTCCACGCCGATGGTTTTGACGCTTGTCTTCTGCAGGAGGTTTAATTCTAGTTTTTTGATTGGTATCAGCAAATGCAGGTTTAAAGATAGGAACATATTCTAGTTAATCACTGAGTAACGCCTTTGATGTTCATAGATTATAGTTAGTTTTTGTTATATATTCTAGAACGGTTTTAGATCGCTGTGTTCACTCTTTTTACTTATCACATATCATAGGTTTGTATTTGTTTTTAGCATAGATCAACTATATTTGATATTGTGAGTGATTAAAGAAAAAAATTATTCAGTTATGTGTACGTGCCACATTAAGTTATTGTATATATTCTATACCGTTGATGTAACATATATCCATATATGTACATGTATTTGAAAATAAATAGCATTATAATGAGTCAATACAAATATATCTACGTGTTTGTTTAACTTTATTAAAATTGACAAAGGCTGTGACTAGAGACTTTTTTTTATGATTCAGTTAAACTCTGTACATAAAAATGAAATGATTGAAAGCCATTGAACAGATAAATACAAATTGGATAACAGGTTTGAAATGTGCGATTAGAGGTAGAGTAGTGATGCATGTTGGTATCAAAGAAACGATGGCCGCAGGTCGCAGAAATCGGTAGAATAGCACAATACTAGTTACATATAGGTTATCCAAGTACGAGTAATATAAGAAAATACTCACTAACATTCTACTCAGGTGATAATTGACAAGTTCCCTGGTACATAAAAACCTATTCTTACCACTTCGCAGTATCTTACAAACTTAAAATAACGCATCATTTTTACTGTATGGGCAAGAACCAATAAACATTTTGTATATGCATATACACATACATCGCAGTATCAATAAACATTTTAACAAGCATTGAGGTACATGTATAAAAGGGGACATCTCCATACTTGGAAATGTTCGATGTACTAATAATCAACACCCTGTATGGGAATAGGTGGAATGCATTCAAATTATGCAGTGTGGTGAACATGTATTGCGAAACGCACCAGATCACAAGACTTAGTGTACAATATCATCACAGATAAACCAGTCAAAATTATAAACAAAATAACTTCATACATTGCAGTATTGTAGCACCCTTATATAGAATACAGGACCGCATGAGCAGAGGAATAGATATTCCTAATGAAAACAAGTTGGTGATTTCTACAAGAAACCATATTTTTTTTGGCTTCACATTCACTCATGGAAAATGCAGCAACTGCGACTCACATTGATTACATTTGAATAGAACCTGATAATCACAAACTATTGTCGATTAATCATCGCAAAAGTTGACATACATGTTATCGTACTCCAGCATGTCGTAACCCAAAACGCACACGACATAAAATCAAATGTCTAATTCTAGGAGATTAATTGAGTCGAAAAACCCCCCCAACTACAAACGAATTATAGTTGTGCTTAGATTGAATTGAAAATGAAGTGTTTGCGATTGAGGAAACCAATATAACACGTGAGCGTCATGTACGTGTATTTGACGTAAGGTGAGTAACAGACATTTATAAGATCATTGTCTTACTCACGCCATCCTAAGAAAATAATTGATCTGTTAACATCTAAATTCAACTTCATAACTCAAGGGGTCCAATTTGTGCATATGTATTTATAAAAATGATAGTCGTAAAAGTTACCACAAGTAGACGATGAATAATCCAACGTGTTTTAAAAGAAATGTGCAGTGATACATGACTACCACGTGGTACTATGGATCAGAGTCACACTGTAGAAGAAGTCCACCGGTATTGATTTCAAATAATCAACATTTTATATTACGCATGCGCCAAAAAGAAACTTACACATTTTAAACGGCCTTAGAATAAATGATTAAATATGAGATTTGGGCACAGAAAGATGTTTATCACAGGCAAGAAAGGCGGGAGATGTCAATAGAAGCGGTGACATGTGCATATCAAATTATACATAATAATTTATTTTTTTAAAATTAAAAAGCAGAACACGTCACCCGACTAGAAAAGATGTAATGCGTGCGATATTAGGACACATCAATCGCAAACGATCAAAAGTAATGACGTTTTAAAATAAATGAACACTGTCGTCATCTTGGTCCGTAAGATGGAAATATCTGTGACATTATGAACAAGGCAACATCTATGTTCTGCCAATACGATGTGTGGGAAGTTAATGCTGAAACGTAAGCGCTCTCCATCTTGCCTTCTTTTATTTGGTAATCAAGGCGATATTCCAATTCTGAAACAATCTTACGATAATATGAATGATGAAAAACTCGACATGAATAAAACCCAGCGGTTGTTAAAAGTTAAATAATAACCTGGATGTTCCTCGCCTGGTACTTCTACAAATTTCACCTCCAGATTCACCCACTCTTCGTCATCATTATCAGCCTCTGATCCCTTCTCTAGGTTATCTAGTACCTATGTAAAATACATAATTGCAATCATGAAAATAATAATCGCTAGTTTTCCTGAGTAAATCAGACGTTTGCTCCAGACGAATGTATGCTATAATTGACATCGTAGATGGCCAGCGAATACTAATATGTCAGTTAATTGAATCAAAGTATACCTTCATTTCTGCACTCAATTTCTTTTCTTGATCTGATTTTTGTGCATTGCTTTTCTTTTTAAATATTGACGCCCAGCTGCTCGATGAGGCTATTGAAAGTAAGAACAGAACATGAAAAACAACTGCTTGGACAATATATATTGTTATTTTAGACTTGTTTTAGTCAAGCTATTCAAGCAGTACACACATGAGCTACTCATACTACTCTGAGTAGTATCTGAAAGCGTCTTTTCTCCATCATCTTGAGCCTCTTTAATTTCATCTTCAGCCGGACTGGTTTCTTTCTTCTTTTCCTTCTTTGGACTAGATTTCTTAGGGACAAATGCCATTCTAGGCATATCTTCGTATGCGTCTTTCGTACTAGCGTCAAAACGGTGGATCCTCAATGGCAGTAGTGTTTCATAATGCTTGAGTATGAGGGGCTCCAGTCTATAAGCCTGTGGAAAAAGATGACAATGTTCCATGAGGGTTAACTGATAACATTAAGTCTGTTGAGTATCGACTAACAGTGATGTGGACATAACTTACTACAGGATCAGATGGGTGGTAGATGTTGTACAATCGAGAACAGAGACTGCGCGGAAGAATGTGGTCTTGAGCACCGTTCCCTTTCGGTCTAACTCCTCTAAGAGCTAGAAACACAGCAAGAGGCGATCCAACGCAAAACAGATTCTGTAACTGTATGGAATCAACGTTATTTGACGGCGTGCATAATCTGCGAGTTTAAAGTTTAAAGAACATAGAAGTAAGAGCATGTTAAAGCTGAACACATACCTTGAATTTTAAAGTTGATGTCTTTGCTTGATGATTAGCGGCACTTTTCAGGAGTTTCTCCTCCAAGTCACTAACCCTAGGATTGTATCAAATAGAACGAATCTTTAACTATGGCAAAGCTGCACTGACGTCACTCTTACATACAGCGGTAACATTACATCCGTATATGCTAGAAATGGGTTAAAACACACTTCAAATCATGATTTTACCTTTTTCTTGCTTCTTCCAGCTCGGCAACTATATCAGCACACTCCTCGTTTTTCTGGCAGCTTTCTTCCTAAGGAGCAGAGCATTGTCATTAATTTATAAGATAATCTCTGGATCGACAATTTTCGATCTAATGCATAATGAAACATACTAGCATTGCAGGTAATTGCTCGAACATCTACCCAAAATGGAATTCTTTATTGGCTAAACAATTTGCATGCCAAGATAATCAATGCAAGGTGTAAGCCTCGGTCACTTTAATTGGGGGGGATTAACACGCACTTAGTCTACTTAGTTCGACATGCGGGAAAACAATTAATATGTGTGGAATTAAGACAGTTGCAGCTTTTAATTAGTGCAGAACATAGCTATTATAAGAGAGTGAAATATTTTCAAATAACTTCTATTATCAATTACAATGTATGGGAGGAGCCTCTTATAGCGAAAGCCCTGTTCTAACCCATTTATCCTCTGCTCTGTTACTATCAATTATCATGCTCAGCTCACATGATGATAAAGCGATTACAATAGAACACTGTCGACATGTAATATTCAAATCATACACAAAAATGAATAGATAAATGCAAAAACTAATTTAATCATATATTAGTAAAGAGCGTCGTATATCAAACAGGATAGTGATTTAAAATACATAAAACAAACATACCGTAATTCCCCAATAGTAAGCCGCACTTTTATTCCCGAGATTTGCAGCGCAAGTTATGGGTGCGGCTTACCAA
>JAXGGS010768311.1:0-20728 GCA_035585475.1 Armandia brevis
CTGTAAAATTTATCAGCAGTATATATGCTCATAGACATGCAAATTACGACCCTCGGTCTGTTTCAACTCTCTCCATACTGTAATAGATTCCTTGGATTACATCACTAATCGAGCTATCATTCACACCCAACAATTTCACGGACACCAGATTACTCCATTTCGCGACCCCATACTCTGTTCCTCCTGCGAGGCTGGCGATATTCGTTCCATGTCCAACAAGGTCCCTCTCTCCTTCTGTGTTGAGCAAACTTGACGCTACAAATCCATGACTCGCTCGTCATTCAAAGTCAAATTGATCGATATCTATTCCAGTGTCCATGATGAAGATATCAACCTCCGATCCTGTGTAGTTGTAACGGTAGTTATCAGTCGAGTAGGACGGCAGCTCTCGATGGCTCGTTCGGATCAGTCCCCAGTTTCTCTTGTTTATGACGGACTGCTCCTGACAATTTTCAGCGTCTACTGAATCATCAGCAGAGATATGTGCTGAGGATGCGACTGTAGATGGCGTTAATACTGAATATACCGGCTCTATCAACGAGACTTTGTGGTTCGGCTCAACCAACTCAACCGCCGGGTGTTTAGTGAGGGAAACCAGCACTTCTGGGCATGTGGTCTCAATCGTAAATAGTAACTTACTTCTGATTCGTATGCTCCTCATGATGTTAATGTTTCCTGAGTGAAACATGTCAAGTTCTGATTCCTCAACACCGCTCTTGAGTCGAACCAAAACTTGATCTTTTGCAGCTTTGGGTTTTGAAACAATCACCAGAAAAACAATTGTCAAAATACATATCATAAAGTGAGACATCTTGGTATTCGTGTTGATTTGTCCGATAGTTGATGTGTGCGCTCTGGCCTTGTACAGCGCTATTAGTCATACCTACATTATTCCTATGTGTCATAGGCCACACCTGGTGTTGTAGAATAGTAATTAACGGGTCATTCCTCGTGAAAGTTGATTTAAAATACATGAATACACTCTTGCTGTGATGTTTCATACAGTTTTGGGAGTTCACGGCCGCGTGATACAAATAAACACATCCGCGGTGAGTGAAGGGAAATTCAAATCCAAAAAGTAAATTCTAATCAGTATTTTAGAAAGTATCACTCGATCGGGGAAGTAGATCACGCCGAATATACAAATAGAAATATACAATAGGGTGACTGTATGCTCGGCGAGGACTTTAGTTGAAGAGAATTTTCTCATCTGTCACTATGTTCGCGAGTTATACGAACCCTCTCTCAGTCCAATTTAGTGCGATGATGAAATGTCCTCGAGTCGTCATTAATCATTGAGTGAGTAAACCACCAGATGGTATATCACCTATCGCCGTTTTCTACAGGTGTCCCCCACGTACAAGAAGAAGACATTAAAATCCCTGCTGTCCCGCGGTATGCTCGCGGTGAATGACCCCCCGGGAGCTGAGCTATAGAATCTTGTGGATAAGTGACAATAGTTCATACACCCATAACTGTGAAAACAACTGGGTACTTATTTTAAGTCGAAATATTTTCCTCACTGGTATCTTGCACAGGGTAAAACCGCCCGGATGTGTGAATTTCAGTCAGCTACCTGGCACAATTTCTACATAGGAGGGATATCATTCACGAAATTGCATAATTTGACGCTCAATGCGTCATAGCTAGACGGGACGATCGCCAACTAGTAGTATAGAACGACGTGTGCTAGGAATAGTGAACCACAGAACAAATTAACGAACACTGCATTATTTTCCAACTCTGAACAGTTGATCTTTAGATTAACACATGTGTTTGCCAGTTAGAAATCCATAGATGTGGTCAAGTTATGAGCAAATTTTAAACAGATATAACTTATTATGATCGAATGTGGTTTGAGTAGACATAAAAATAAAAATATGCTACAATTGAGACAGCGACAGTTTTGTGAAGTGATGACTCAGGAAACTAGAAATAATTTATTAATTGCAGGTAGTTGTCTGGTATTCTCGCTATCTCTGATTATTGCAGTTTATAAACTGACCTATAAATATAAAGTCTGGATTTATACCATATTCAGAATACGTTCCTATGACAACAATGAATGTGAAGGATAGGATATGACGTGTGATGCGTTTTTCTCGTACGCTAGACATGCGGACTAATTTAAAGGAGCCTTATTGCATAATATTTGGTTTGATTTCGAATCAATGTTAACGGCAGTAGACCCTCAAAGTAAAGTAGTTTGTTATAACCCGGGGTCTTTGTTCGTAGTATCTATTGTTTACTTTTTATATACAGGCACTCCTGTAAGTAGTGTATGTCATTTAAACACACATGTGCGCATCAATTTAACACCTACTACTTACAGTAAGAAACTCCTGTATGCTTAGTAGTACTCATATCACCTACTACCTACATTTAGAGACTCCTGTATGCTTAGTAGTACCTAAGTCATCTACTACTTACTGATAGTGACATAATTTCCTATGCACGGAATAGTACTTTTAGTTCGTACTAATACATTACACGGTGTCCTGCAGGGTATTTCTATTATGCACTGTTTCATGAGTCGTTGGCATTTTCTAGATTTACTAGTACATATCTGTAGTTATTTCGAAATTAACAAATTCAATGATAATGTTTCTTTGTTGAGATCACAAGTTATCATGAATGTAAAATTGTGTGTTCATAAGAAACAAGCTCATTATAAATTTGCGACACACAAATTATATATCTGTTTTTGAAACGTGTTAAAGTTACCTATGACGACTTCAATGAATAAGAGAGCAAGAGACTTCAAATATCGAAACTTTATTTTAAACAAACTAACATTTAGACAAGATCATGAGGCATTTAAAAACACCAAAATTATATGGATTTGACTTTTTATAATGTAAAATGTAGAGCAATGGATTACAAGTATGAATAGTATATCGTAAAAAAAACGGGGTTATTGAATACGTTCGTTAGAGGCATTGGGCATAGAATCGACCAGTTGGGTATTTCACAATAACTGATTAGCAATCTTACACCAAATTAATCTAAATCAAATAATTTGACAAAACGAGACATTCTATCAGAATGATCACCCAGGTAGAACCGATCTGAGATACTCCTGAATCCCCTCCAGGAAATCCTCCTGAACCTCTGCAGTTCCAGCAGGGCTCAGGCAGCGTGAAATCCGTGCGACCGCAATTCTTGTACAGCAGACGGTTTGAGGTGGTGCTCGGGAATCGTATATATAATATTAGCTGGTCTTTCGTTGACGTCTCAATCAGCATGTCCTTGATCCCCTCGAAGTAAACGTTCAGCAGTTCAGAGTGTGTCAGCTGCTCTAGGTATCTCGCGACCACGCCGGCGACATGAGGAGATGAGACCGAAGTGCCACTGGCGATGATGAGGCATTCATTAAGTGGAAAACCGCTGCATTCCAATTGCTCTGAATATCTGCTGTAACCACCGACCACATCCTCTCCTGGCGCGAAAATGTCAACTGTTGGACCGTAGTACGAGAAACGGGCTCGCCAGTCGGATGCGCCCACATATATGACGTTGTTGTAAGCCGCGGGGTAATGACGTATGTCATCGTCGCCATTTCCGGCAGCAGCTATAAATGTTATACCATCATGTATAGCCCCCTCAATCGCATCATACAAGATTTCACTATACATGTAACTTCCAAAAGAAATGTTGACTATGACTCTCGGCCTTTTGCCCTGGGCACGTTCCATTTTGACTCTGTCCACAACGTAGTTGATTCCTTCGACAGCGTCAAAACTGTAGCCCCCATCCACGCCCAATACCTTCACGGACACCACATTACTCCCTTTCGCGATCCCATAATCTTTTCCTCCAGCGAGACTGGCGACATATGTCCCATGTCCATCAAGGTCCCTCTCTCCTTCTGTGTTTCGCAAACTTGACGCTACAAATCCATGACTCGCTCGTCCTTCAAACTCAACATGATCTAATCTATCCCTGAGTCCATGATATAGACATCGACCCCTGATCCCGTGTAGTGGTATCGGTAGTTATCAGTCGAGAAGGACGGCAGCTCTCGATGGCTCGTTCGGATCAGTCCCCAGTTTTCGTTGTTTAAGTTGACCGACTGCTCCTGGCAAGTTGCAGCTCCTTCTGAATTAGGACTATCGATGGGTTCTGTCTGACGGTGAGGAGAAGATGATGTGTCTGAGTATACAGGCTTTATCATCGAGACTTTGTAGTTCGGTTCGACCAACTCAACCATCGGGTTATTAGAGAAGGAAGCCAGTGCATCAGGACTGTTGTTGTCAATCGTCAATAGTAACTTACTTCCGATGTGAAGCCTACTCCTGATGTTCAAGGTTTTCGATTGAAAAATGTCCAGGTCTGCATCCTTAACACCGCTCTTAAGTCGAACCAAAAGTCCATTCGCTGCATCTTCGGCTTTCGAATGAATAACCAGAAAACCAAATATCAAAATATACACTTTCAAGTAAGACATTTTCGTGTGCGTTTTCTTGTTGAATTGGCCGAAAAGTCAGACGTTAATCTCCAGACGTAGAGATTTGGACTGATCTGGTTGCTTTGGCTGCAGCGTTCTCAAGTAATGTACTTGTAATTATCACGTGGTGTATGATGTATCTATGTTGCTAGGATATTCTCGCCCCCACAAGGAAAATTAAATATCTAATCGGTGGTAGGGGGGCTTGCGAATCTAAACACAAACGTCAGAAAGGTAAATAACTGGCCGACATGATCTTTTGGTCATTTGAATCAAATGCTATAACGCTCCAAACTTGTAATAGTAATATTACAAAATAATGGTTTAAGTTATGTTAACAAGTAACAGGAATGTATGTGGAACAATTATTTATGTTAGGCTGCGGACTATCTACAGGATATCATCAATTTAAACTACAAATGAATAACATCCCAAAGTCTTACACTACCCCTCCTATACATCCCCCCTTTTGACAATGAACCCCCTACCCCCTAGCCACCACCCACCTCCACCCCCAGAGGCCCACTCCCCTCTAACCCACAGCCTCCCCCTACTTTAATACTGGACCGGCTTGTAGCATATATATCTCGGCGGATATATGCGCACAAAAAAACTAGTTCAACGCACTCATCGACTAGGTTGCTGAATTAAGGAACGGCGCACCTTTGCGTAGGTGGTATCATAAATCCATGTATAAACAGCCTCATAACTAACTACAAGAATGATTCGACCCCTTCTTGGCTGGCACTCCTTATATACCATGCGTGCACGCAAAGAGGCACTTCATCGATCACTTAACACGCCTAAAATTAAAGGCCAAAATTAAAACGTCAACTTTTATTTTTGATCATAACGCATTCATATATCGGAAATCGTACGGTCCCTCGCAGTGTGCACGCATTTGTTATCATAAACCTTGCACTACAGGTAAGAAAGGTTGTATTACCTCTATTTTTCAGATTGGCCCGTGAAGAATTTTGTCATTTTAGCTCGTTCCGACTTCGGGACCATATCAAACAATAGGACTCTCTTGACTATCCTACATCGACAACAACTTAGCAGTTATATTCTGTGTAGTCTTGAGAGGCTGCTGGTAGAGCCTTTTATGGATGGAAGACTTTTCATAATACTCTGTTCCACGGTGGAACTTAATTGTAAAGTTGGATGAGATTTTCTTAAGTATTCAAAGATAGGCAGGGTTGTTCAAATAACATAAATCGATTACAAATCTACTTTCATTTAAAATGACGCATTTACAATATTCAAATAGTCCTTGAGATATTTCTGGCAACACTTATTCTCAGCGCTGAAACATGTTGTGCATAAAGTTGGATGAGTTGAATTTTATTCTTGAGAAATGGCAGACCTAATAAATCCCTGCTAGTTGTTGTCTGCAATATCAAGCCCGTCCTGAAGCCTTATGTGATATACTTTAGTCGCCATAATCCAATCGCCAAGAAAAAGTTTAACATACCGGGGGTCTGTGGATTCAGTTTGTCTACTTTGCTTCATTGAAGTTCACTGCTCACGTTAGATCGAGGCTCTGCTGTATTATCACATGCTGTGGTTTGAAAATTGCCTGTGCAGGTGCCCAACGTAAGTGCACATGATTTAAAAACGGACGTCTTTATATTACTTTGAAATTCACGCATCTACACTGATTTCATCACTTTACCCACCTCGGATTATTAGACGGGAAGCTGTCTAATGCGCCCTGGGTACGCTATCAGGATAGATTTGCGCAGCCGGAGACACGCCATGTAACGTATTGAACATTGGAGAGGTGTTAGATGTCCCGACCATCGAACGAGCACGCTAATAATACAATCATTATAACTCGATATATCGCCAGAATCTTACTGATGCGTCGGGATATCTCGGGTTTATACGACCCCACATACCTACAAACATGTACATTGCCATGCACGCAAATATCACTTAATTCCCAAACGCGCGCACCCAATGACCAGCAATAAACTTAAATATTTGTTCAATTCACGTAAATCAATTACATAACTACATTCACTCAAATGGACGCGTTTACAATAGGAATAGTCCTTGCCATTTTTATGGCCGGGTTTCTGCCATTGCGCTGAACTCCATAGCTGATAAAATTGGATGAATTAGAGCTGATGCTTGGGAATTGGCATGTGAAATAAATCTCCGATACTGCAAGTTAGCAATCTGAAGCTCATCCTTACGCCTTATTGACGGCATATTTCAATCAGCGAGAAGAATACATCAATTAGAAAAGTACGCCGGTAGTTTGCGATCCACACACACAGCTTTATTGTACCCCTTAGTTATATGCCGGTGAAAATACATTCTTTTACCCCGCCTTCTATCCCATACGATGCCTTTCATGCTTGCAATCATGGACGTAGCTCTTTAATGATGATCGATATTAGATGTGTGCATTATAGTGCGATAATTCATTGCCCACGATTCATCATTAATCACTGTGTGAGGAAAACCATCAACCGCCGTTTTCTATATGTGTCTCGCATGTACTAGACGCGGACAGAAAAATCCCCTCCGTGCTGACATGAAGGACATGATGATCCCCTCGGTGCTGACATGAAGAACAAGATGATCCCCTCGGTGCTGACATGAATAACACGATGAGCCCCTTGGCGTTGACATGAGGGGCACAGCGAGCTTGGTGAGTCTTTGATTGACGGGATAATCAACTCACAGTAGTATAGGACGGTGTGCGCTTGGTATTGTAAACCTCGAGTAGTATCATACTCAGGGATAATCTAACACAGACTATCTTCATCCTCGTCGATTTCACTATTTGAGAAATATATCAACGGAGTTTTATCAGGCAACTGACTGGGAGAATTGTCCGATTTGCTTTGACAAACTCAGGACCATATGGCTTACTTGTTATGAATGAGACTACTAACGTTAGTGGTCTAACATGAATTATTTCAATTTTTCATAAAAGTGTCATTTTGATACGGGAAATAACTTCACAAATGGCTTTCTTTCGTTCTTTTTCGTCTTTGATATGTCACCTCTCATATTATTGAATAATATCATATGTTTAAACTCTGATTATAAAGCTTCATTGTAAAGGCGGCATATATGTTTATTATTCAAGTAGGGTAGATATTTGAAACACATTTTAGCCAATTGTTGACTTTGTGATTCGGCATTCAAAGCAGCCAAGCTTGAGATATACATCTTACATGCAGTTGATTGGGTTTCAGGCTTAGAGCAAACAGAAGGACCCGTGTTTCACCGATATGACCCATTTTACGGACGTTCTAATCAAGGGGTCCACTTATGAACGATTGATATATCTTATCCATGAAGCTACGTACTTGTTTTATTTTTTTTGTTAGAATAACACCACAATGGAAGTTAAGATTAATCAGTCAATAACGATATTTTACACCATGTAAGTGTCTCGAAGTTACATAGAATTTTCCGATTAGAATTGATATTTGTATATGATGACTTTTAAAACTTTCTGGCTTTGCAATTTTCTTTAAGTGATAACCTGACGACTAACACGAGAACTATTCATTGAGATATTTCCTCTTTCTTTGTAAAGGCAAACTAAGGAAGTTTCCGTAATTACATGTATATGCCGCTTGAACATCACATGATGTCATTGTAGTAAATGGGACCCCGTGTGTATCGCTTAACTTCCACAAGGTTTGTTTAACACTTCACTGGAAATCAAACCTAATTTGGCTGTATAATTCAAGGACATCATGTCTATAAATTACATTCATATACTAATGTTTGAGTATTTGTCGCGTATGCTTATCACTCTATTTAGACACTTCGACTTTTCAATAAAGAAGTTATCAACCCACTTATTTCTTTATTATTACAATTTCGTTAAGTTCCTGTTACACACCTGAAGCTATATACAACAGTCAGACATATCATACACTGGGTAAGAGACTAGGACTAACGGATGCGTGTGCATGGGTGTAATATTCGACATGATGTATTATAAAATATCTTCTCACATCGCGTTTGTTGGGCTCCTTCTCTGGAGCACCACAGGAGGAGCCCATGCAGACTTGGAAAATGCAATGGATGCTTTCTTAGAGAAACACTGTCCTTATACATGCTTCTGTAATTCTATATCCAGTGATAATCACTTTAGAGGGAAGATAGGAAAGGAAGTTTCTCTCCAGTGCTGTAGAATAGAGGACCTTCATGACGAGCAGCCTACAGTTATTTATGAACCTTATGAGGATCTGGATTCCAACACATTCGAGTCTCAGTTTGGAGCTTTATTGACTGCTTTTAAGAATGAGAATGATTTGCAGTTTGAAATAGTGACAATATCAATTGATTGTGCACCAATTACACAGGTTATTCCTGAAATCTGTGAACTGACCTATATAGCAGAGTTGATATTTTTTTCCACAGCATTCGACATAGACCTCTGGGATAGAAACTGTTCAGCAGATCAATCAAATTCGTTTGAATCCATCGCAATTGAGTACAACTTAAAGAAAATCCAAGTTTTAAAGGAAGCAACATTTCGTATTAGGCATTCAATGCAAGCGATTAGGCTAAAGGATAATGGAATAACCGATGTCAAACCTGGAGCATTTTGGTTGAGCCCACTGACAACTGATCCATTTTATCGTGCTTTGGATAAGAAAGAACCGCACAAAATCCTCATAGATCTGAGCAATAACAGGTTGATTTCTATTGATTGTTGGTTCTTAAATTTTTACAGAAACTACACATGGGAATCTCATTGTCCAATAGATTTGATTATAGTGTTTGATTTCACCAATAATCCGATCAGTAGCTTCACAAATCGTGCTGGAGTAAACACTTCTACTCTTCCACTTACTAAAGGAGTCTCCTGTCTTAAAATACATTTGGGATTGAAAAGGACACATATCACAAGACCGTTGGACCTATTCCAAAATTGGAATCTGAATTTCATGCTATCAATTGATAAGGTAACAGATTACGGACAGTTTATTCATATAGATCTGACAGAGCCTATTCCTTTAGTTTATTGTGACTGTACATATTTCTATGTATATCGTAGTTTGTTTCAATTGGTCTCAATTCGATGCCGCACTCATATTTCAAAATTCAATCAAACACTTGAAAACATTGACAAATCAGATCTTATTTGCGTTTTGAGGACAAAATGTCCCAAAAAGTTCAATTGCCACCAAATTCCTTCCCAGGAATCGATAGATATTACTGTTGATAAATCGAATATACAACATATAGGTTTTCCAGATAATTTAGATTTAGAACTATTACCAATGCTTAATGCCCCACAAGATATTACGTTTCTGTATAATATAAACATACACAATACAACACTTGAAATTATTCCTAAATGTCCACCATTTTTGAGTCAATCTCAATCAATTGATTTGAGTGACAATCAAATTGCATACATATCAAATAACTTCCTGCGAGCAGCAGTGGGAAATGGACTGAATGTTAGCCTAAGGAACAACAGCCTAACACATTTAGATAGAACGTTTATTGAGAATGTTTCTTATAGTCTCCCAAAAAGCATGGATTTAAGTCTGAACCCTTGGACATGTGATTGTAATCAAGGATTGACATCTAAATTTAGGAACTGGTTGTCTTATCTTGAGCAACAAAAGGTGTTGGTAAATGGATATCAGATCAAATGCGCCGACGGAAGGTTAGCCAAAAAGTCTATCCTGGAACTAAAGTCAGAAGATTTCTGTCATATGATAGAAATGGACAGAGGTTGTCCAGAGCGCTGTTTTTGTAAACAGGCGTTATCTGAACAAATCAAGATTATACAAGTTGATGGTGATCATTATGATAAAGATGTTCTTCCATTACACATGCCCCATACAAGTCAGGTATTTGACAATGAAGGACACAATCCAGAAGAAAAGAGTAGGCTGGTTTTACTTTTTACACCTGGCTCACTTAAGAGACTTACATATCAGCCATTCATGAATTATTCAATTGTGCAGAAATTAGATGTCTCATACAATAAGATATATTTCGTGTCTTCTGATTTTCTTTCCTATGCCATGACACCTTATACAGAAATCAATCTTCACGGCAACCACTTGAAAATGCTTGAATTATTTGACGACAAAAATGCTCAGTTCGTCACACTTATTCCCTCACGGATCGACTTAACTGAGTTGTAACTGTAAACATGGTAAGCTACTATGGAAATGGATAAATGACTTGAGTAAACGGAAACACATTTTGGTTAGTGCAGATAATATAATTTGTGCGGGTAACAAATTTCATGGTTATGGAGTCTTGCAGTTAAAAGAGAGACAATTCTGCGAGGTCATACCTCTGGAAGTGAGAAATAATCTATTAATTGCGAGCAGTTGTGCTATCGTATCTTTAATCATAATTCTAGCAGCATACAATGTCACTTATAAATACAGGGTATGGATTTATACCAAATTTAGGATACGGTTCTATGACAACGATGAATGTGACGGAGAGGACATGGTTTATGATGCGTTTTTCTCTTACGCTAGACAGGACAGAGAAATTGTCATCCCTTTAGCAGAAAAGTTAGAGGGGGAAGGATATAAAATTTGTATCCATGAGAGAGATTTCCTCTGTGGTCAGCAAATAATGAGTAATATAGAGAGAGCTATTGTATCCAGTAAGAGAACTATTTGTTTTTTATCTGAGCATTTTCTATCTAGCGAGGTTTGTTTATTCGAGTTTGAGAGCGCCATGGAAACTGATTTAAGAATGAAAAGAAATAGACTTAAAGTTGTAATGTTAGAAGACCGTGATTATGCTAAGAATCAAATGATTAAAAGTCACATCCAGATGTTTACTTATGTTCAGTATTGGTCTAGTAAGTTCAGAGACCAACTAGAGTATGTATTAGCTAAGAAAAGATTGGGTTGTGTCCCTGGCTTGATCACCAAGACGCCTGAGAAAAAAGCTTATATCAGCATTGATTAGGATCTTGAAACCGTATATTTTGTTTTTTAGTTATTTTTTTTTCGTAATTTTAGGTAGGCCAAACGTAAATACGGCAAAAATATATCACCCAATGTTGGCTTTCTTATTTTCTACATGTTATTAAATGCATAGTTTGAATGTTATGATGCTTTTTATTATTGTAGCCAAAGATCATTTCTATTCTTTATATATTTTAGAGTTATTTCATTAAAGGCTTTCGCATGTATATGCAATGTTTGAATATCGCTTTTGATAAATAAACTGTCCGAGTGCTTTATCAAGAATGACCAAATGCTATTATTTCTTATACATTTTATGATAATGTCATTAGACCCTCAAAATAGAACAATTTTTAATATCCTTTAATCTATGAAACGCCAATCGCGTTATATGTCATACTGTATGACCTATTATCGCCCATGGTGATACATCGTACATCAATATAACGCTATATAATTGGCCGAATCACGTGTACCCCACAACCCGCGTTACGCAGAGGCTCTACTGTAATAGTGTATGGGACATTAAACACATGTATTTTTAATTTTCAATTTGTTTGTATGTTTATCTTAAACATGGTACGTTTTGCTGGTACAGACTAGAACTTTGGCTGTATGGAGATGCATCAAATAGATAATAGGCCTATATACACAAATTAAATGAGGCGATTTTGGCACGATTTTATGGAAAGTTAGAGACCCGCACGTCTAACCGCAGCTGTATCGTGACTTATCACATGCACACCTGTCTAAACACCTGTATACACCTGTAATCAGCAATCTTCTCACCTGTGTCAGATAACCGCACGCCTAACCACTTGATGCGGTTTGCGCAGGTATGTGCGCAGGTATGCCGGGGCGGTGAATCAGCACTTCCGGTTCAACAAACCGCTATGACGCGCGATCTGAATCATAAATTCATTTGATATATCGTTAAGGAACACTCCCGTTCTCTTTATGAGATTCCTCAATTATATCATATGTTCAAATCATTCCCATACAATCGACATTTAAAGCGTTCATTGATCGGTAAGAGGTGTGAATATTTGTTAAGATTGTTAAAGTGCTGAATCATTGCGGAGTTCGACCGTTCAGATCTGTGAATATTGAATAGATACGCCAATAGCCACTCGAGCCGGATCACTTCAGAGCGTCTGAGGGGTTATCAGGACTTCACTCTTAACAACGGAGCAAAGTGGGGGAACGTTACCGTAATGGTTATCAACTATATAACTGTGATATATATCCCAGACTTCATGTACTATAATTAAAATTAAAGATTCGGAAGATACGGCATATGATCAAACTAGTGTCGATGTCAAATGTAAAAGATAAATGTTTATTGTAATTGTGGCAACTACTTGAATATCAAAGGCGGGATTAGAATTTACATTCAATACGAAGAAACATCGTAGGATATTCATATTCAAACATTTGTGAGTGAATAACAATCATTCAGTGGATAAATGTATAAGTAATTTCATTATGGCATCCTAGGGAACTACGTTAATTATGAGCGTTTTTCCTACATCTTCGTACAGTAAGCTCTTGCGGTTAAAATACTGCTGGAATAAAGTGGTGTGAGATAGGAACTCATTTGAATACATTACAGTATCATAGTACGGAATCGTTAAGTACTGCGGTTCAACTGTTGTTGGAATAGGAAGTTAGGGGTTATTGATGCACTCATAACGGTATGATTGTAAAGCCGCTGAAGAATTATAATAAGATAGGAAGAGTACATTACGGTAGCATAAGTTATAATAAGATAGGAAGAGTACATTACGGTATCATAAGTTATAATAAGATGGGAAGGGAACATTACAGTAGCATAAATTATAATAAGATAGGAAGAGTACATTACGGTATCATACATTATAATAAGATCGGAAGAGTGCATTACGGTAACATAAGTTATAATAAGATAGGAAGGGCACATTACGGTAGCATAAGTTATAATAAGATAGGAAGGGCACATTGCGGTAGCATAAGTTATAATAAGATAGGAAGGGCACATTACGGTAGCATAAGTTATAATAAGATAGGAAGGGAACATTACGGTAGCATAAGTTATAATAAGATAGGAAGGGCACATTGCGGTAGCATAAGTTATACTAAGATCGGAAGAGTACATTACGGTAACATAAATTATACTAAGATCGGAAGAGTACATTACGGTAACATAAGTTATAGTAAGATAGGAAGGGAACATTAAGGTAGCATAAGTTATAATTAGATAGGAAGGGTACATTACGGTAGCATAAGTTATACTAAGATCGGAAGAATACATTACGGTAGCATAAATTATACTAAGATCGGAAGAGTACATTACGGTAACATAAATTATACTAAGATCGGAGGAGTACATTACGGTAGCATAAGTTATAATACTTAGATAGAAAGAGAACATTACGGTATCATGAGTTATGATAAGATAGGAAGGGTACATTACGGTATCATAAGATATAATAAGAAAGGAATTAAGGGTACATTACGGTATCATGGTACGGAGCGGCTATTGCGGTTGAAGTGTTTGCGAGATCGGAAGTCGGGATTTAACATGTTTGCCGGGGACAAACACTTGCCGGGTTATAAAGCACCTGTTATTGACATTCTTCACGCAGTTTAACCCATCCCAGTGTTATACACAGAGATATCACATACCTGGCTTGTACTATCCCGGTCATATGGGCTTGTACCAGGTAACACACCGACTCACACATTCACAGCCGTCACATGTAGGTACAGGTTAACACAACAAATATACCACACATATACATATATATATATACCTGTGTATGGTGACTGTCTGAGTTTAAATCAGAGAGGGGAAGAATTAACTGACTGTAGGAGGAGATTGGATTCACGGTGAGAAATATGTTACACACTTTTATATGTGTAGATCGGTGTATACACGACTCTATATCAGAATTTGGATTATTCAATGAACTGTAAGACGAATTTGGATTCACCTTGAGGTTCTAGTTCAAGGAAAACGTCTTTACGAGTTGGGATCGGATACAATCACTGCTTCTGAGAATTTGATTACGGAATATTCAAAATTCAGACACGGTATCGACCTATAGGACAAGTGTAGAGAATTCAGGTTGGGAGAAAAACGTCTAGCTTGTTCGACACTGATACAAATACCACACCTAAGAAAACTAGTTCGGATTAATATAAAGTTCACCGGATACCATGGCGGCCTTCTCTGTCAGCTGACGCTGGGTCACGTTACGTGCGGTGTAATTATTACTTGGCGACAGCGGTGAATCAGAGAAACTCTGGACATGGAAACCATTCCGGAGAGCCCGGTAACCGATAGACACGTGATCCAAGGTAACAACGGTTATCCCGCGGATTACACAGGTAATTAATATTATTATACATGTAATTATTATACATGTAATTAATATACATGTAATTATTACACAGGTAATTATTACACAGGTAATTATTACACAGGTAGATATCATAATCAATATTACCATGATTAGAGTGTATATAGCGCTTATCATTCTTATTCGAAGTATCTCTGTATATAAGTGTTAAGTGTTAACATCATTATGATGTGAAACGTCAGATAAGTAGAATAAAGAGATAACGAATAATACGATAACACAAGTGGTTGTATAGGAGTAATATTGTACAGGTAATCATTATTATAGTTTATCAAAGTACGATACAATAGGAGAATATTATAATATAAATTAGAGTATCAGTTAAATTCGGAGATAATCAGATTTATTTAATTACCCAGGTGCGTGTGGTACCGGAAATGCGTCAGAACATTACGTCAGACGGTCGCACCTGCGGCCCGAGGAGCTGGAGTATATGCGGGGGTACGACATGGGGGAGTATGACCTTGAGGACTGCGACCCCCTGGACTGTGACCTCGGCGGGTACAGCGCGGAGGAGGAGGAGGAGGCGGGACACGCGTGCTGCCCTCTGGATGGCGGGAAGTGCGACTGCGGGAACGAGAAGGCGGAAGTGAACAGTAACGGCTACACGCCGATGTACGGACCCGATGATCCGCATACACCTCCCTCTGTAAATCCGGATCATCCGCCCGTCAGTTATGTTAATCCGTCAGAGTTACCCGGCGTTAAACAAACTTACCCGTCACCCTCCCCCAGTACACACACTTTCCCTGACAGGAGTAGTACTTACCCCTGTCTCTCACCCGGGCCGGGGCACGGACAACCGGAAGTCGTCGGTGATGACGTCATAGCGTACCCGGGATACAACGGGGAGATTTATCGCCCCCGACCTCCGCCATACTCACCACCGGGTCACGTCGGGTCACCCGGACCGGAAGCGCTCGGTCGCGACAATGACAACGACGATGACCTTGACGACGTCTTCCTGCCCGCGTCTAAATCTGACCTCCTGGACGAACTGGAGTTCGCCGCCCTCAGCGCGCGCCCCGGTCAGAACGCACCGCCCCCTGGCGCCGACCACTCACGTGATAAACCACGTGGCGGACTGAGCACATGCGCACTGGTGTGTCTGCTGTTAGCAGTATTCCTGCTGCTGGCGAGTAGTACGGGACTCGCCGTTCTAGCGGGTTTCAGCATATACAGACAGTTACAGGCGGAAGTGTGGATCGCGGGGAGTAACGCCACCTACTGTCGGTACCCGGTGACGTACACGGTGCCCTCGTACCGGGGGATGGTGCTGGACGCGGGGGTGCCTGTCCCTCTCCTCCCCGGGGGGTCCCCTGCCCTGGTGGTGCTCACGCGGGATGTGCACGGACCGGTGAAGGTGTACGACTGTCGAGGGAAACTTCTTCACAATCTGGGAGCGGGGATCCAGGAACTCGCCGCCGGAGACAGGTGAGTAACACAGTCCACTTAGTTTTATACCAGATTCATTAGATATCCTATCATAACCCTAAACAGTAACAGTAACAAATGTAGGCATTCGTACCAATTATATAATGCATATATATATTCAACTTGTTATTATATGGAATGAATTCATCAATTTTTCTTAAGAAATCTTGTTATTAGTCTACGCTGCTTCACTGTTCAAATGACATTTATATATATATCCATCAAATTACATTATTTCAGGTTGGATATGTCTGTGGATACCGCTAGGGGTCACTACCTGATACCCGTGCCGGGAATACTACTGGCGCTCCCCCGTGTGGGGTCAGGTGGGGTCAGTTACCCGCTTCCGGGCGACATCCGGGGCGTGACCTACTTACAGCACGAGGACCTGTACGTGGTGGGGAGGGGCGCCACCTGTCAGCTGTCAATCATCAACCCACGTGACAACCGGGTCGTCATCAGAACTCTCAACCACAGCGCCCTCTGTGACGCGCGCTTCCTGTCGTCCTACTACAGCACTACTCACAAACAGTCGGTGATCGTCGTTAGCGGCGAGCACCAGGTGTCGCTGTTTAGTGCAGATGGGCGGCCGGTAGGGGAGCTGCGGGGGCTGGGGGAGGGGCTGGGCGTCAGTGCTGACCCCTCGGGGCTGATCATCAGCTGTGATCAGTGTAACACGCCGCGGTGTCAGGGGTCAGTGGTGACCAATCAGGCGCCAGGGGAGGAGAAAGGGGGCGTGGTCAGCAGGCGGGGCGGAGCTTGGAAAAATATACTAAGCGACGCCTCCTTAGGTGACTCTGCCCCCTGGTGTGTGGATCATGAACCCAGCTCACGTGTGATCGCCATCGGTGCAGACAATGATCAGATTCACCTGTTTAATTACAGGTATAAGTGACACGGGTAAAATAAACACAGATCACAGGTAAACCAGGTGTAATCAAGTGTGATTAGGTCATATCAAAAGAGTACTTTGATCCTTTCTGCTAAACCACTACTGCTTTTACATAAATTATTCACATTCGTTTCTAAAACTGTATCCATGCTTAGAATAAAGATCTATTTTAATGTTTAGTGATTTGCATTCAACTACTGCCATATAGGGTTGTCTTTTCATAGTGTAATTTTTGGGAGAGTTTACAGATAAGATATCTCAACGTATAATATTGATCTTCGTTTAAGTGTCAGAAAGTCGTGTACCTTAAATTAGTCAAAACGTCCGTATTCACTTGGACACAAATAATTCCTTTTACAGTCAATACATACATACGATTCACTGTATAGGTAGCACAAGTAACGTGATATCACTTTCCCCTTATCCCGTTACCCTGATTACATCCCTGCACCCCGTTACCCGCCCGTTACCTGGGGTCGCGATCGTGACGAGAGTGTGACAGCCACCCCGGTCCGTGTGCTCTATGATGTGACCGTGTTATATACACTGCTGTGGTCGCATGGAGTCGCGTTGTGTTCGGCGCCCGGTGCTATACTCTCGGTGCTGTGTGTGTGTAATTAACGGCGTAGCTGGGGGGTCTGATCCTATCACTCACCACTGACGTGTTTATAATAACACCACTGCGATTTTTACACGCTGTGGATGTGAGTGACACAGATTCTACATCAATGGTGACAGAAAGAGAGAGAGAGAGACACACACACACAGTGTTATAGTTCTATATGCATGTATGCAGTGTACGTTACCCTGTATAAGGCAAATTCATAGTAAACCCCCGATATAACACGTTTGACGGGTGCGCACTTACACTGAAAACCGCGTTATATAGAGATGCCATATTTCTGTATCACTACGTGCATTCATGACCCGCGTTATAGAATAAAAAAAGATAGCAAATCGCCGGTCAAAACAGGACCGCGTTATATTGGGACACAATGTGAATCCCGTTATAGAGGCGATCAACTGTATTTATAAATATTTACTATAACCACGTGGTTTGTGTATTATCTATAAGTACACAGCCATGTTATGATCACTGTGATTCAGATCTGTAGGTATATATTTAACCTATAGATAAGGTTTACTCGTATTTGTTTAAAGTTGTCTTTTATGTTCACAATTTACGACACACGGTTGAGCCTGCGGCAGGAGTGTGCCGTCCTTATACCGGAGCATCCAGGGTTCGGTACCGGTATAACTGGAAACTCACCAACATAATTCTGTAGTTGTCTGATATACAAATATATGTGAACTCCTGCTGTATACCAGGACGGTGCTTGTAATCACGTCAGGTTAGGTGTGAATCATAGCTTACACTTACCAGTGCTAGTACACAGGTCTCAATCTACAACTCAGTAACAGACAATAACTATAACAGACAATAACTATAACAGACAATAACTATAACAGACAATAACTATAACAGACACTAACTATAACAGACACTAACTATAACAGACAATAACTATAACAGACAATAACTATAACAGACAATAACTATAACACTCAGACAATAAGTATAACAGACAATAAGTATAACAGACAATAAGTATAACCGACAATAACTATAACAGACAATAACGTTCCCACAAAATATTCATAACGACTTCTAAGTAAGGGTTCATTATCGAGACACTTTAGCTAGGATGACGTTCCTGTGTGAAAGGCCAGGCTAATGTACTTCACGCACCGACGGGTACCAAGTCTGTACAGCACATTGACAAGGGAATGGGCGTGTGTAATTGTGAGAATCACAGCCAGCCGGGTCTCTAGTGTGCGTTACCAGTCATACTATATACACCCAGGCACCGCATGTGTTATACTATACACACAGCATCCTCTATCATAGCGTGTTACACATCTGTATCTCTGAATCCTGGTCTCTCCGTATCATCGTGCGATCAGAGGAACGATATATCTGCGACACACGCCGGGAACAATGGTTTAAACAATAGCGCTAACATGCGGCAAGTGGTCACGGGTTTGGCGCAGTCGGGCTCGAGTCTCGGTGGAGTACGTGTGATCAGGACTAATTGTTTTTATTCACTGGGAGTCATCTGGGACTAACGCAGGGTTGCGGTGTCGGGACTGATATACAGGATTAAACAAGGATCGCCTTGCGTCTGACACCTGCGAGGACAACATTCAACTTTTTTACCACGGAGAAAAGATGTGTTTACATATGTAGTGAAACTAGGGTAAGGACGTAGATATATCGCGGTAGAATGTGTTTGAAGTAGAGCCTTGAGACCGGATTTCACCTACAACACAGCATGTAAATACACAACTTTTTGAAGCAGGTAATTCGCCTCACCTGAGCATGACCTAAGATCAGATAACACCGACCGGTTATCCTTACGTGCGTTTCTTCAAATCAACTTTGTGTCGAGAGCGTGAACACTGGAGCACTAGTGATGCGATCTAGGAGCTAGGAAGGTGCACTAATATAATCGCGGATAGAGTGATATTCATTATGGAATTCAAGGGAACACGCACCCGTGAATAGAACAAAAGATGGATATGTAATACCAGTGCTTACTGTGAATCACCTAGATGTTACTATGCGAACCGTGACAGCTTAGTAAAATACACATAAATTTATGTAACTTCCTGTTGGACGAAACACGGAAATTTCTGTTAAACAGAGGATTAAGTGTAACAAAGGACTATATAGATCTCTGGATTACCCTTCAGATCAGCCCCCTGACGTTGGATTATCCCTCAGATCAGCCCCCTGACATTGGATTATCCCTCAGATCAGCCCCCTGACATTGAATCAGTCCCGAGACCCGCCCTCTGGTCTTGGAATACCTCTCAGTCTCTCTGCCCCTGACCCTGATCTGACGACCTGTCCCCCTGCCCCTGACCCTGATCTGACGACCTGTCCCCCTGCCCCTGACCCTGATCTGACGACCTATCCCCCAGCCCCTGACCCTGATCTGACGAGATGCCCGGGGGAGCCCGTGTCTCCCTGCAGCTGCCGCCCCGCACGGAGGGTGGCGGGGGAGTGGTACAGAAGGTCAGGCTGAAGAGACAGCTCGGGCTGTTCCACGGCGTGGCGTTTATCTGTGGGCTGGTGATCGGGACCGGGATCTGGGTGTCACCGCAGGCGATCATGGAGAGCACAAACTCTGTAGGCGCCAGGTGAGTCCACATTATTACACATATTCTTACACAGGTCAGCCCCCTCACATAAACCCCCTCACCCCCTAAAACCCCGGGCCCACCCCTCTCTGCTAGTTATCCTGGTCTCCCCGCAGGCGATCATGGAGAGTACCAACTCTGTAGGCGCCAGGTGAGTCAATATTCTTACACATATTCTTACTCAGTCAAACCCCTCACATAAACCCTCTCCTACCCCGTCCCTCTCTGCTAGTTATCCGGGTATCCCCGCAGGCGATCATGGAGAGTACCAACTCTGTAGGCGCCAGGTGAGTCAATATCATTATACATATTCTTTCTTAGGTAGACCCCTCACATAAACCATCTCACCCCCTCCAACCCCGGGCCCACCCCTCTCTGCTAGTTATCCGGGTATCCCCGCAGGCGATCATGGAGA
>JAXGGS010768533.1:9306-20573 GCA_035585475.1 Armandia brevis
TGAATAGTAGAATATCCCACAATTATTCGATATGGGCATTGATAGTTCATAGCAATTATTAATATCTGAGGTTTTGATGATACTGTGGATATCCGTTATAAGGCGGTTGGCGGGGGTCAAGCCTAAAAAACAGTGCTATATCGGTACGCGCTACACCTAAGTGCAGATGTACTATACATGTTCAAAAAATGTGACATTCGGACAACCCGTGTTTTAAGTGTTTAATCGGGGGACACATTACAAAACCGTCTTATACGGTCTGAATCGGGGGACACGCTAGACCCGCCTAATAGCGAATACCGCCTTATAGCGGATATCAACAGTAATGTAAATCGCTCGACCGGTAAAATAGTAAAGAATATACTTACTAACAACAGAACTATTACACAGGAGTGGGTGCGCAAAACAAAGATCAAATATGACTTTAACCTCACATCTTTGGACCAGTTATGTCTCACCACATTTCACAAAACCATTTAATTTTATTTATAGTGAACGACAGCTGTTTTATACAAAACGCTACATATGCCATAAAAAGGCTTATTAAAAGCGATAACGTATGACAAGGTCTGGTGATGATCTTAAGAAAGTAAGACTTTTATGGAGTCATTAATCTCAGCAAACTCAGTAAATAAAGACATAAATCAGGTATCCGGCTATAGTACAATTAGTTTTAATGACAAGTTGACATCGAGCCAATCTACACGAACATGTACATAATTATATCGTATCGACACAATAAGTTTATGAACATTCACCTAATCACCTTATTACAGTGAAACGTGTGTGAAATCAATACGGCAATAAACAATTCCAACAAAATAAAATTTTCACGCAGCACATGGTTTTTGCCAGTTGATCCTCTAAATCAACCGTTTTAAACGTTACACTGTACTGAAAAATGAATTGATGACAGAACGATTGAGGTTCCAATGATTATCAAAATACGTACCAGTTAATATATAAAAGTAAGAATGATAGAGTCACGTGATTTGTTCAGCCTGAGAGCACGAGAGTTTATGATCCGAAGTCGGTGTAGAGCGATGTTTGCTGGGGCTGACCCGCTGTGCCGTTCCGGGGCGCGGGGTAGGACACGGGAGCCAGAGTAGAGGCGGCTCGTCCTCGCCCGGAGTCAGCAGCGCTGTCAGTAGCCGCCTCTGGGTAGGCGCTATCTGCTGTCGAGCGAGGGGGGAGGGACCTCTCATATCTGTCTACATAAGGGTCATCACTTGGGGGTAATCTTCTAGGGGGAGCTCTCCTAAAACGGTACAATAACAGGCATCAGAGCAGTGTATCGGGGTAGAAAAATTATCACACACGTACGCTATAACTTTACAACAACAAAACAACTCGACACTTACCCATCATCATAATAATCAGGGGGTGGTCTAGCGTATGGGTCTCTGGTGGATCCATAGGGGTCTCTCCCTGCGTATGGGTCTCTAGAATGCGCGTATGGGTCTCTATCGCGGGCGTAGGGATCCCTGCTGGCGTACGGATCTCTAGCGTAGGGATCCCGAGCATATGGGTCCCTGGCATATGGATCTCTAGCGTATGGGTCCCTTGCATATGGACTACGGTCGTAAGGATCCCTGGCGTAGGGGTCTCTCGAGTACGGATCCCGTGCATACGGGTCCCTGGCGTACGGATCTCTGGCATACGGGTCTCTAGAATAGGGGTCGTCAGGGTAGCGCCTGTCTAGGTAGGGATCTCGGCCACCACGACCACGAGCTGGAGGCGGGGGACGCTCGTCCCTGTAGGGATCGTAACGCTCGGAGCCGTATCCCCGGCCCTTGCTGTCTCCTCGTCCACCGCGTCCTCCACCTCGGCCTCCGCCACGTCCACGTCCACCTCCGCGTCCACCTCCATCACTGTAAATATAACATGTGCATGCTTGATTCGTTGCCTTAGCGCACGTTTAGGGTTCCCACAAAGAATAAACGTATGTGCTAAATTTTACGAACATAGATTATCGTGGTTCATAGAATAACAATGTACAAGCTATTGGAAACAATTGCACCGCATTCATTGTGTCGTCAATGCACACAACGTAAAGCTAAACGCACGTATAATTGTCACGCAACATGACATCACTGTCATTTTCGAACGAGATTTTCTACCACAACCGTGCGCACTTGTCTGCAGTGCTAGTATTTAACGCTGCACTTTAATAATATATATCATTATGCAGCAGCCGGTCTAATTTAAACGTTGGTCCTGTTTCAAGTACGGGCGGACGAATTATTCACATAGATATGCATCGCAAAAGCGGATCGTGGTTGTACAATGCCTTGGAAAACCAGAGGTATCGGCCGCGAAAAACAAGCTTTTTATTCTTAATCGGGTAAAGTGACGCTATGTATCGAATCGTATACAGATGAACTTACATCGTCTTTTCGGTTTCCTCGCGGGCTCGCTTCCTCCCTTGCGTTCTTTGTGTGGATAGCTAGAAAATATCATATACATCAAGTAGGACGAGTCGGCATCAGGAATCAACTGGCCGCTAGCCGAGTTTCCTATCTTATAAGCAATGCTGTCATTTGTAACGCAGGACAAGTAATCTAGCCATGATCTTTAAACACGAGCATAATGTTATTGTTAAATGTAATAGTTAATCAACGCTGCAAAGAGAACAAAGTTGCGAATAATGTAATCGCAGTCAAATTCATTATGTATATGAACATAGCTCAATTCCTCTTATTTTGGATTAATTTGTGACTAAAAATTAGATGTTCATATGACTATGCATGTATAAAGCAGAATCTTGTCTGTAAATCATACCTAAACGAGCTTGACAAGTTAATGAAAAAAGGTATATATGCATAGGTTTCCATTCCATTGTAAAGTATATTGCGAACGAATTATTTCTAGAGCGCATTGCACAATTTAAAAATCATCATATTTCTTTACATTATACGTCGTTGCCTCGGTGACCGCTTTCGACTTTCGGATACAAACATGCAAATCCAAGTTTTACCATCAGGCAAATGTGAGTCCGGTCGCAATTGTAATCATGCATCCTTGAGTTCGAGAATAACTTGAATGACCAAGTGATAACTCGCGAATATTTGTCTCGACGAGTTCAGCCATGTCGGAATAAAACAACTACGGTAAGTGTGATAGCCGTTAATGCTAGGTATGGAGACGCTTGGGGTAGCAATCGAAACGAATGTCCTGGCGTTGTATTAATGGTTAATCCTCGAATCTACCGGTATATTCACCGGCACGAACACATCGCTATCAAAAATAAAGAATGAAAGAACAACCGAGGAAATTAAATAGTTCGTTTTACCTCGCATCTCATTTGCATTCCATCAAACATGGTTTCATGAAGATTTCGAATTGCTTCATTTGCTTCATCTTCGGTTGCCATATGCTAAAAAAAGAGCACAATCTAAAGACGTTGCTAAACCTTTTCACTGTCGTCCGATAATCAGTAGAAATTACAATTGACAATGATTGTTTAAATATATATGGTCATAGCTTATACTTACCACAAACCCATAGTTAGCAACAATGTCACATTCGGTGACTCTTCCGTGTGCCTCAAATTTCTCTCTAAGTTGATTTGAATCAGAGTTGGGATTAAGATTCCCAACAAATATCTTTACAGGCATGGTTCAATCTGTCAAAAAAAGGTAACATTGTAAACATTTTGTGACATAAATGTGTGTGGCGGCTGGGCGTACTCATTTGCAAAGTGCAAGCTGATTTTAGGATTCCGATTTGAGTCAAGACATGCTGGCGATGTTGACAAGGTTGTACAACGCATATAGTGCCCTGTCTCCTGTTGGGCAAGGGGCACATTGGTCAGGTCACAGTCACACTTGTCAATAAAGCAACCTGCCAAGCTTACCCACCATTTTATTATTTAACGATAATATGTGGCTTTCATTATCAAATATCACAGGCATGAAGCAAGTTGGACATTAGTACTAGGAAATCAGGAGACAGAAAGTTCTGTTATTGCCTGACAGTTGGGTTTGCTCACATCTGCACACAACAAAGAATGAACGACTACCGGGTGAGAAATTGCTTTTGATGCTGAGTTTAATCTCATTGATGTTACTCAGTAAACAGAAGGGCATCTACATATTACAAATGTGCCTTCTTTAGGGCAGTGATGGACTTTATGTACACATAAAACTTAACCGGTCCAAACATTTACCTGGAACTTCAGAACTACTGGGGCAAATCACATAGAATATTACAAGCATGATCTATAGCTAGCCATGTCTTCATTATTTTACATAAAACTCAATATGGAAAGCTTTTACCTTTAAAAGACTGTTATAACTTCGGACAAAATACGCGAGGGTTCAATCAAAGATGGCGATACGCAAGCCAGCTTTCCCTATTATGTTACACTGTTTACCATTAGTTTAAGGGTGACCCAGATATAACTATTAACCAATGAACAAGAGTTTAACATTCCGCATCTAAGACTTCAATCAAACATGGCGCGCGGTAAACAACGTGGTGGGGGCCGTGGAGGTAGAGGCAGAGGAAGTTCTGGACGTGGAAAACGAAGAGGAGATTTTAAAGGAGGAGATTCTATCTCAAAACGACAAAAGAGTGATCTACAACAATTTGGTGAAGTCCATCCGGCCGATGAAAAGTAGGTGCCGCCATACTCAAGACCTTTCATGTGAACTCACTGTAGCAGACGGCTTTTATATTGTGTGACATGTATCTGAAAAGACTATTGCACATACATGTACGTGTATATCGAATCAATCAATCAATGCTCCTGCCTTAATGAATCACATGGAAGATTAAATTTACTCACAGGTAGCTGGACATGCTTTAGACAATGATCACCCTTGTTGAGTTGTCACACTCGGCCTTTCTATCAATTTTAATTGCACTTACAGAATACCATGTCTAAAACTTGGGAAACACAGACAAGACTTTAAGAAGTCGTTTTAGCAAGTTGTCCTGTTTCGCCTGCGTAATATAAAAATAAAGTAAATCTTCATGTTTAATCCAGATGGGCATACATAAATATCCATTCTCTGTTAAATGTTTTTCAGAGAAAAGTCCTACAGGTATAAAAGGGTTGAAGATACAAACAAACAAACAGATGAGGTAAGTAAATTAATTGCTCGTAGTACCCATCCCGGGGTCTGAGTAGGGTATATATAAACCAGCAAAATGTACTGAACACATGTACGTTTTAAATATAGGCCTTAGATATAAGTCACAGGGATTGTAATTGTTCTAAGATTCATGTCCCAATTATCTTTAGATTGTAGCAGACATCAGCTCTAGTGACGAGTCTGAGGTAGAGGAACAGCAGGCTTATCGAGAACTGCTATCTACTTTCAAGGGTGTACCAGGCCAGAGCAGTAAAGATGTCGAGGATTGTAAGTTTGATTATTTCTTTGTAGCACTATTTAGGCTCGTGACCCAACATTTTATCATAACATTAAATTGTTCGTCAACAGTATTACTTTTGAATTTTAGATGAAGAAGATGACGAATATGAAAGCGAGAATGAGGGTGAGGCTTCAAATATAGCGAGTGACAGAGGTAAATATATGTTTGTATACCAGTATATCATCTACATCTGGCGATACCCTGTTATATTTTACTGATCGTTATGGGCTGATGTGAATTCTAAGTATTATTCCAAATATTCAAAAAAAAATTCTAGAAGATGATGAAAATGATGAAGAATTATCTTCCGACGGTGAAGTATCCAAGGATCAAACCGTTAAAACTGTGGATGATGATGAAGAAGATTCGTCTATGAAACAAGATGGTAATTTTGTGATTTTCATTTGCTCTTCATCTTGGATTCACATAGACATTTCGCGAAATGTGACACACGTATATTTTGTTTTCATTGGTAGACCCGTTTTGTATAAACTTTGAGAGTGAAGTTGACGAGTCCCTTGCCGAAGAAAGACTTCAAAAGAAACCATGGAACAAAGAAGAACTCCGGGTATAGTTTAGTATTCACTCAGGACACGCACGCCAATACTTTTTGCATCTTAAAGATTTATGATCAATGGTTTGTTTACTAGGTTCCCCTGATTGGCAAGGCCATCGCATACTCCAGCACTAAGTCAACTAAAGGCCCTGTTTCATACCAAACCAAAGACCTGCGAGCTTTACATGTGAGATGGCATTTTTGATATTGTCTAAGGTTAATGATCATCAGCTTTTTAATTAAAAAAAATAACCCTGCATCGAATATTACAGGTGAAACAGAGTTTATGTAATCAAGTTAAAGCTGCAAATGAAAAATACGCAAAGCCGACTCTTTCCAGCTCAGGTATTATTCCGTCATCTTTCCTTTATCGAGACATGTATAAGTTTGTTTTTGGATGACATAACATGTATTTTTGACTGACATTTGTCACGCGCTCTTATTGAATTATCGTATTCTGCTACCATTTTAGAAGCATTGAGTCCATTCCAGCAAAGCTTATTCTGTCATCTCAATACGTACCAGGTAAGATTGTTCCCCCAATTTGACCTCTCTTTTTTTTTTCTCAGGATTTTACTTGAATGTGATTACTGACTATAAACTGTGCTATACAACAAATCCCCTGTTGCAGGATTTCAGCTACTCTGACAGAACCCATGTGAATGCCGAAGAAGTTCGATTGACATACTGTCTTCATCTTTTGAATCATATTTTAAAGTAGGTGATCTCCGTTGAAAAAGAAACCTCTCGTGCAATTTATGTACTGTGCTTTTGTTCTCTATGAATGTGATACTATCTATAACTTTCTTTAGGACGAGAAGCCGAGTGATAAGTCACAACTCCAAGCTCAAAGCTAAAGAAAGTACATCTTTAGAGTAAGCAGAATTATTTCACTTACTCCCAGGGCATTGAGATATGAACCAACATAGGATAGTCTTAACGTTTGAAGCAGAATAAATACCCTCTCTTTCTGTTCTAGAGACTTTAGAGATCAAGGTTTAACCAGACCCAAGGTTCTGATTATACTGCCTTTCCGAGATGCTGCTCTGAAAGTAGTAAAGATGCTTACGCGACTACTCATGTCAGAAGAACAGGTACATGCGTTTTGGATTTATGGTTTTCTGTTTAGAAACCTCTGCTGTATGTAGCGTTACGTATATCAGATGCAGTAATGTGTTCTGTTCGTTGCATTGCAGACATTTGTCAGCAGCAAAAAGAGATTTACTGGCGAATATAGCGTAGACGAGGATATTAAGAAAGGTCTGAAACCAGCTGATTTTGAGAGTACCTTCGAAGGCAATATCGATGATCATTTTCGAATCGGCATAAGTGTTGCAAAGAAGAGTTTGAAGCTATATACTGACTTTTATAATGCCGACATTATATTAGCATCCCCACTAGGGATGAGAACAATTATTGGAGCCGAAGGGTAATGATTACTATATTTTTTGTTTGAAAATATACCCATCCAAAAAAAGTCTGTTTTCATGCTGGTATACTGATGCACGCACAACTGTAAGTGTAATGCTAAACATTTCAGCGAGACGGATCGCGATTTTGACTTTTTGTCATCCATTGAGCTTCTAATATTCGACCAAGTGGACGCATTTCTCATGCAAAATTGGGACCATATTGGAGTAAGTATGAAATACATTTACAATGTACATGTAGTACAGTATACGCTGAATGTATACAAGCCTACCCTACAAGTGTAGATTGTCCCATCTCCGTAAGATGTATCTCAATTGTAGACTACATGTATTAATTAATTAGATGGATGTACTTGTTCTATTAGAATGACATGCACGATATTAATTATTATACACAAATCTCACTTCTTGCCGCTTCTAACCATGTCCATACAATCTGTCTAATTTTAGCATCTCATGAATCACATGCACCAGCAGCCGAGGGAGTCACACGGGGTAGATTTTTCTCGTGTGAGAATGTGGACTTTAAATGGATGGTAATTATTTCGTTCCTTTCTTGAACTGAAAAGTTGCAAAATATATGTAGATGGATGCACGCTTTTATTATATTGGTGGCAGGCACAACCACTTATTTCATATCAATATGTTGTACTTTTAACTCGGTCAGGTCCAGCATTTATCGCCAGACGCTCATGTTTGGCAGCATCGTGTCACCCGAGATCAATTCTATTTTCAACAAGTACTGTCACAGTATCCTTTTGTTCTGTAATTCATGAACAATTTGTCCAGACGAATAAATGTTATGTTATGCATGTACCGGTATATAGTGGGCTACCCTTTCGTAGGAATATTGCTATTTAGCAAATCATGTCGTATATTCTTTAACATTGGTAAGATTACCGAGGAAAGGTTCAGGTTTTGAAAGCTGTTACCAAGGGAACTATATGTCAAATCGTTACTCAGCTACCACAGGTAGGTCGTCTGTTCTCAATGAGAGTTATTATAATTGTGACATTTTTTATTCGCTCGACTTGTTTCACGAAAGTGTGCAACTTTTTATTTTAGGTGTTTCACAGAGTTTCAGTTGATCGCCTATCAGAAGCAGCCGATACCAGATTTGATTTTTTCAAAAATAAGGTATTATATGTCGGAATGCATACACCCAAATTGCTCAGTTCCGTGGTTCCTTATATCGGCAATGCCATCTGATAATATATTGGACGTGTTTTCCTCGACAGATACTTCCAGAGCATAAAGACCCGCTGATGTTCCAAACCTTGGTTTTCGTATCCTCCTATTTTGACTTCGTGCGGCTTAGAAACTACTTTCTCAAAGAGGGACTTGATATGGTCCACATATCAGAGTAAGAAAAACTTCCAGTAAAATACGCCGTACTTCGAACATGAACATGTACACATTAACTTAGCCTGCACTTTTGTAATCTAACAGATACTCGAAAGATAAACACGTGACTAGATCCAGAGGACTTTTTTATCACGGAAAAATTCACTTTATGTTATACACGGAGAGGTTCCACTTTTTCCGAAGGTAATCAATTCATATATGATCAAGTCGGTTTATATTCGTTCGCTTTCAGTATATCCTTGTCATCATGGTTTCTTGTCACGATTAATATGTACCTATCTCTCATGTATATCGCAGGTACAAAATTCGTGGAATAAAACATGTAGTGTTCTACGACATGCCGAGCTACCCCCAGTTCTATAGCGAAATATGCAACATGTTGCAAGACTCTAAGGACAAGCAGAGTTCCAAGGACCTGACTTGTGCTGTGATTTACACCAAGTATGACGTGAATAAGCTGGCGGGGATCGTAGGAACAGACCGAGCTGCTCATATGGTCAATACAGATAAAACAGTTCACATGTTTGTCACCGGAGAGGACTCGTGATTTCTATTTTTTAACACGATGTAACCTTTACAGATACTACAGTACTTAATAATATGAGTACCTGTACCAGATACTAAACACCGACCGGTTGCTGACGATTGTCAATGTGTGCAAGTAAATTGTTAAGTATCGCGTAGATTATTATGTAAAACAATAAACCATTAATGTCAAACGCATAATTTTTTATTTGATGTTATTTTCATTTCTGGGTTAATAGGATAATTCTATGTACGCATACCTGGGTAAAGGTCCATCGAACCCGTAGCCAAATCCGTGTATGTTCTTGCTCTATTTAATTCACATACATTTTATTGAAATTTTCAATACCGTACATAGAGAGAGTGTTGGTATACCCTTCTCCCGACTTTGTGATTTTTCTAGCTGCACCGACACATCTGACCAGTGTGTCGCCGTGGTATTTTTTACCTTCCAAACTTGAAACCAGAAGGTGTTAAGTGATTCAAATACCCAGAGTGGCGTAATGATTCTCCATGTCGGACTGGTTTTTATATATTTCAGCAAATATTTGAAGCGAATTCAAATTTAGGACAGTCACAAATTTATCCTCTAGTGTGTGAGAGGCAGTGTAGTTCAGCATTAAATGGAATGCAAAATGTTTTTAGTTGACATCGCGTGGAATTGGACTTATGGGGTTAATTCTAATATACACAATCACTAGTTTATCAGCGTGACCCTAACGATTCTTATAAGAGTATGTTTAGTCTCTATGCGTTCGTATATACATGCACGTGTTTTTGTGTAGAATGCTTACGGTGGCTTGCTTAAACTGTACGAACCAACTAAGCTCTCCGGCATCCGCATGTCTTTTAATTATCTATTCGCTCCGCTAGCGTCTGTATCACGCTCTACGAAGCCAAAGTCACCTTAATATAAATGAGAAATATGTGATTTGTTTTTATATATGTTTTGTGTATGTCTTTACCATTTCTGAGATTCGGGGAGAGGATTCACGGAGACACCAGCCGATATTACTAAAATCAATGGCTTTCATATCATCTTCTGCCCACGAATCTATCATACACGACAACGGCAAGTCAGAAATACCGACAACGCCCCCGTTCAAGGACAGAAACCATCTTGATTGCGCTGGTAAAAGCAATCAAATCTAAGCCATTCCCTCTACCAACAAAGATAAAGACCAAAGAGACCCAAAGTCAATTCATAATAACTGATGATGTCGTGTTATATAGTTTGTCTTGGATATTGCCTGAGCTCGGCATTAGTGCCGAGGCTAAAACATCAATCATTCTCTAACAAGAAATGCGTCTTAGCTGCGGCTAGTCTTATCTCAAAGTGAATGACAGCAATTGACAAAAATAGCGCGACTGTCGAGCGCATTTCTGCCTTGTTGTTGGCCGTCGTCATATAAACGCATCTTAACAAGGCGATCTTTCTGATAGTGATTCTAATGCTCAATACACTGACTGATATGGGCAGATTTGATGCCTATTAGCATGCATGCAGTAAATCTTGGCGACCACAACGACCATCGCTAGCCTGGTGGAGTGCATCGCCGGCACCGCTGAGACCGATGTAGCCAAGCGGCTAGTGGCTGCCTCCGCCTCTCCTCTTCTCTGCTGCTGCTGCTGCTCGGCCAGAAGAGACGAGTCCACGCCGTGTGGGCCACGCACTCGCTCTAACAGGGTGTTGGCCGGCGGAGGAGTGTCTCGGTCTTTCTCTCTCAGCGCGAGGACTAGGTGTCCGCTATAGTGGTTTGACCACCACCTGTCGGTGATAATGCTGGTGGCTGAGGTGGTGGATTTAGGGTTAGTGTGGTGTGAGAACCGCCGGACATAGGATTAACGTTCTCTCGGATTCAGACGACCACCGGCGCCATGGTTAGAGTCCGGAAGCGATCGGTGCTCGTGGCCTTTCGTGTGGCTTATCTGGCTTTTGTAATTGGATTAATCACCGTGCTTCATAAATCCAACATAATTCCTCAAAAACAAGGTAAGCATTAATTGTCCTA